>OMOT01017177.1:6402-21009 GCA_900312575.1 Acanthochaenus luetkenii | reverse complement strand
ACTAGCTACCATGCAAACCCTGGAACCGATGACCTAGCCTTGCCTGTTCATAAACGCGAACGAGCATGGATCAATACTCCTGATTATTTTTTTACATATTTTCTATTCACATATATTTATGGTCAAATTAAGATTTATTTGGAGGTGGGTTAGGGTTATAGGTAATCTAGACTGGGGGGGGGGTCTACCCTACCCTGCCATATTTCATATGCTTCTTTATGACAAAAGAACCAGAATGGACCTCGCATACAACATTTGTAGATGGGCAGCATCATGTTTTTTTCTTCTTCAGTTCCCATGGTTCTCCATTACGAGACCGACCATCTCTATACCATCACAACAGAAGATTGGTAGCCTCTACCAGCCTCTCCACTGCATTTGACATTGTGTGCCACTGGGTCGGATTTGGTGGGAAATCTGCTGGATTGTTTTACGCGACAAAACAGGAAGTGGACGCTGTTCTTCCAGCACAAACAGAGCTAATGCTTTCAGAGTTTCTGGCACTACCACTACTACTGGTGTGAGATAGAGGCTACCAACTGTCTATGGTCTCATTTGGTTAGTAATTATACCAAGCTAACATGATTCATTTGACAATTATATATTGACATTTGCTACACATAGCACCTTTTCATTTTAAAGAATCTGGTCAACATGAGAACAAACCTAAACTGAGGGATGCAATTTTCTGTCTAAGTTCACCAGGCAGGACAAGAGGGCCCCTGTTTCCAACTGACCAGTTAATGTTTCCCGGACTTTACTGAAGTCATTTGTGAGTTGTTTTCACTACTGTTGTTGTGGCTCAACACAGGTTAAGTTTCATTTGGCCAAAGCTTGCTTTCCCATGCTTAACACCACTGGTGTGAGACCCTCCTCTTCAACTGGTCATGATTCACCGGTGTCCATGTCTGCGTCCAGCTCCAAACCTTGCAGTGAGGCAACAAAATAGTGTTCTACTTTGGTTATGTGTGTAGACCTTTGCCCACTTTAAAATCTTGTGTTATTACTTGTGTGCTGCGGAATCAACAGGCACCAGGGTGGCCTACTAGTGGTTAGAAAGACCATTCTTCAACCGGGTTCAAGACTAGATCTGTTGAAGTGTCCTTGAGTGAGACACTGAATCCCTACCAGCTCCAGGGCTCTGACCTCCCTGGAGAAAAGAGGATTTCCCTACTCGGATCATGCAAGTATCTAAATATAATTGTATCTATCAACTGACAGTATGTTCTTAGTAGTAGAAAAATGCACATAGACAGAACACTGTTACTCACTTTCAATGCAAATATTGGAGTTCATATGAAGATGTTTAACGGTGCACTAAGCCTTTGCCCCAAGTGGCAGTGAGAGATAACTATTTGAATTAGTTTGAAGGACTTCATTACCCATAAATCATATCACTGTGCACTCCACTGACCTAAATGTCTTCTTCTTAGTGGTTGGTAGTGGGGGAGATGGTGTGAAAAAATATGTTCACAGCAGTTCAGCGATCCCTTGATGAGTCCAGCTTTCTCTGGAAGGAGCACTTGCCCCGCTGCTGATTAGGAGACAAAAAGATTCCCCGCCAGTGACCGTACCGACACTAGAAATTAATTTGGGCAAATAAGGCGAATCTACGGTGTCTCAATTAGTGGGGATGGGACACTCTTCTCTGTTGCAGCCCCACTTTGTGATTTAGGCCGATAAGACGGGTGTATTTCTACATACAGGATAAGTCTTATCTAGTGCAGCTTTAATAATATAACACGAACAAGCAAGCAACATAGCTATGTGTAGGTATAGCTGGAATTCCCAGCGGGATTGAAACCTTGTTCTCAAGCAGGAACAACTGATTTCGTACACAGTAAATAGGCCATGACAAAATGCTTGTCAACGGGAGTTCTACTGTGGACAACTCTGCTCCCTGTGACGGTTCCAACATAATTGCCCATGTTAAAGCACAATTTAAGCCAATTTTCCAAACTATGCAAACATGTAACAGTGTTTTGTTCATGGTAGTGGGGTTTTGTGGCGAGACCACACACGGAACACACACACACACACACTACTACTTATAAACTACTTTTCATAGCATGGAAGATTACATTTAACTAACCAGAATCCCGTAAGTAGTAGTGTAACAGTGGGGATATATTCAAGTCAACTTGCAAGACCATTGAGTAGCTAAAAGGGGTAAGGGTAGGTAATGGACATGTAAAGAAAAAATTAAATGACATATCCAATCCAACAGAAAAATATGACACCTACCTGGATTGTCGGGATGAAAGTTAAAGTCACTATTGAATATGATTGAGGATATTTGTTTTTAAAGGTGAGCAATGAACATCATCTATTTTGAAGCCCTTTATATATTTGCAAGAGAACATCACCCATCGATTTCCAAATGCATTTACTGTAAAAAAGCTCTAACGTATAAATGGCTTGTGTTATGGCATAAAGACATGGGGATCTGAAAAGGAGACTTCAAGGATATAACAGAGCTTATAATAATTCACTCCTCGCACAAGTAAAGTGAATGGAGGTCGTACTTTTGGTTGAAAAATGACTGAATACAGTTTATTCATCCACTTATCCTAAGGCAATGTAACAGTTCAGCATGGCAGACTCCAATCCCTTTGACACCCCTGTTGTCATGCTGTTATACATTTTACATCATCCAAATGAGCAAGGCAGCTAATCACACTCAAGACACACACACACACAGAGAGCCACACACACACACACAGATAGCCACACACACACACACACACACAGAGCTAACCTTTCCTGAGTTATGACCAAGAGGCACCCAATGCCACTGAAACCGTCCCGTGAATTATTTCAATTCATAAAGTTGCTCATGTCCAGATTTCATTAGCAGCAAATTAACTGCAGTTTTATGCTTCATGTTTATTACAGGCATGACATGATCTATAAATAACGACTTAAGCGGATGCGGACACTGGGGACGGACATTGGGCTGTAATGCTAAAGGGATCTATCATTACAGTTGACAATCGCTAATAGCCAGCCCTCTGGGTCAATCACTACAAATTACAACGGCTCAATTACATGTCATAATTTCTGGGCGTCCAGCATATGTATGGCACAAGGCCCTGAGATAACCACAGATGTGGTCCGAGAGAGGTTTTACAAAGCACTCTAAAGTTGGGGTTGGCATAACCTTACTGAGGTACAGTATGTGGTCAGTAAACCAAATACACTCAGTGGTTAGCACTGTCGCCTCACAACAAGAAGGTCCTGGGTTCAAATCTCCCCTGGTCCTTTCTGTGTGGAGTTTACATGTTCTCCCCGTGTTCGTGTGGGTTTCCTCCAGGTGGTTTCCTCTCACAGTCCAAAGACATGCAAATATATGTTTGTGTGTAGTGTGGTGCATGGTGTGATGGGCGGCAGTAGCTCAGGAGGTAGAGTTCCCGCCCCGCAACTGCAAGGTCGGCGGTTCGAGTCCAGCTCCTCCCGGGAAAAAATCTGTCGTAGTTTCCTTGAGCAAGACACCTAACCCCAAATTGCTCCCGTTGAGCAGGTTGGTACCTTGCATGGCTGCCTCCACCAACGGTATGACATGTAAGTCGCTTCGGATAAAAGCGTCTCCTAAATGCTGTAATGTAATGTAATGTAATGTAAAGCCCTTTGAGATATGCTTGTATAAAAGGGCTATATAAATAAAACATGATTGATTGATTGATTTTGCCTTGTTTCGAGATATTGGTTTCTAGAAAATTCAGCATTTAAATTTGTTATCTGTTTTCAGGGTTTAAGGCTGAATATTAGACTAAATGACTTGATGGGCCAGTTTTTGCTGTGAACTCTTCAGTCAGTGTTAATGCTGCGTTAATGACAACTCGGAACTCTGAAAAAACGATCTCAAACTTCTTAAAAATGAATTGAACGGTTGTCCAACTGAATTACAGGTCGGAAATGCGGGTATCATTTCAGAGCTCCGGTTTGTCCGACTTGACGTCAGTAAAAAAAGGTGGCCTTTATCGTTAATGGTAAGAAGTGTTTCTTTAAATTGTAACACATAATTTGATGTGTTATTATGCAACATGTTTTTGTATCGTTTATATTTCGGAATTTAACAGCTATTTTGCAGATTAAATTAGCTAGCCAATATTTGCTAGCTAACGTTAGCTTCTTCCAAAAGAGGCATACATTGCTGCTGCATTTTTATTTATTTTTTATTCAGCAATGAGCCACAATATGCCAAACTTCCTTTGGGCATCCATGTTTTTAGTTAACTTACGCAATGGTGTCTGAAGTCAGAAATCTCGAGTTGAAACTTCAGAGTTCCGAGTTGTTTTGAACGAGGTATAAGTCTTTGTGCTTGCTACCAACATCTAGTGATACAAAGGCTTTTTGCAACCATTTCATAGTTGCAAAACACCGGTTGAGAAAAGTAATTTGTTGAAGAGGGTATCCAGTCTTATTACATTACGACATTTAGCAGACACTTTTTATCCAAAGCGACTAACATATCATCATGTACATAGAGTATGCATACTACATATACTAATTACATCATATACATACAACATCATATACTATGTCATACTACATACTACATCATATACATACTACATCATACTACACACAAAGACATGTCTTTGGACTGTGGGAGGAACCCGGAGCACCCAGAGGAAACCCAAGATGGGGAGAACTCCAAACAGAAAGGACTGGGGCTGAGATTTGAACCCACGACCTTCTTGCTGTGATGCAACAGTGCTAACCACTGAACCAGGGTGCTGCTCTTATCAACCAGCCACAGCATTTGACAGCCAAATAAATGCCAAAGTAGTCAGAATACAATATAATAGAATAATTAAACATGGGGTGGCTACGCTACAAAACTAAACTAAGACTACATGACTTGTCTAGTATTGAGTCTTTTTGCATAGTTTTGCAGTCTAGTATTGTGTCTTAAAAACACTGCCAAATCTGCCAATGAGATTAAATAACTTCACTTTCTTCCAATGCAGTTTCACCTGTTTTGAGAATGTTCTTGAAACAAAGAGCAGTACCTTGAAATATCACTCCACTTTATCAAGATAATGTCACTTGAATCAAAAATACATAAGTCGTGAAATTGATTTGGATTGGAAACAAATTAAGTAGTCTTACTCCATTGACAGATTTTCAACATTTATAAAGACAAAAACTCAATACTAGCTTAAATAGCTTTTAATATGTTTTTGCAATGTTCCTGCCAAAGTGGATAGAATAATTGACAGATTAACAACCACATGCAGCATTCACCAGCGTTTGGCTAATAGCTACTGGTGATTTTAAGCCTTGCATATAATAAATTATATTATCATTACACTCTGATACCATAAAGCAGCAAAATGTCATGGATTGAGATTGTCATATAAATCACTCTTCTATATTTTGACACATGATGTGTATAATATCCAACATTATGTTCTTTCTATTTTAGCTTTATGTGTCTCTGCCATCCGTTAGAACTAACACCTTTTAAATTAATAATAAAGTCACTATCACAAAGGAGAGAGGGCCAAATCCACACCCACATATATATAACACGTCATTACACACACACACACACACACACACACACACGCATACACGCAGTCACGCTTGCTATTGTCAGTGCAGCCACAAATAGATTTGTCAGCTTATGTGTGAACATGAGTAACCATTTGATACACAAACAGACATACACACCTATCACATACACACACACACACACATTCACGCTTTTAATTGATGTGATTAACTCCCTATGGCTGAGAAATGAGCTCAAGAATCATCAGCTTCAAATAGTGATATTTGTACAATCAGAGAGGGTTTCTATTTCAATTTGTTGTATATAAGGACAATGCAAGTGGGCAACATTTTATTTTATTTATATCTTGTTCCCATCAAAATATGTTTTTGCTAGGCTGTCAGAAATAAGAATTTGTTGACCTGCCTAGTTGATTAAAATAAAAAACACCCTCTTTGCAACATACATGTATGAAAAGTGCAAGTGTAAGTTAGTAAGAAACACTTATAGCTTAGCTTAGCTTATAAGCATGTTAGAAAAACTACCACAAAAAGCAGCACAGAACAAAACAGAACAGAAGGCTATAATCAGAGTTGGGGGTAACACGTTAGTAAAGTAACACGTTACTGTACTAATATTACCTTTTCAGGTAATGTGGTAATATAACACATTACTCTTTAAATGTGTGTAATAATATTAATTTTCAGAATTATTAACGCATTACTCAACCTTATATTGTACATTTCATGCTGTGTTTGAAGACTATTTATGATCAAGAACTCTGTAATCAATAATCCTTGTTTGAATGCAGTGCGGAAGTCAGTTGTCAGTCGCATTCAATCGCGTTCAATGAGCACAAGATGGCAGCTGCACGTCCAACGTTTTTCATTTGGAAATATTCCTGTTACTTCTCGTTCGCCTGTCCCTGTGAGTGTGACATACCGGTGTCCGGTGGCAAAGCAGGCTTACCGGATAGGGATTCACTCACGGAGTACCTTGATAAGGGATATG
Organism: Acanthochaenus luetkenii; assembly: GCA_900312575.1. Taxonomy (NCBI): domain Eukaryota; kingdom Metazoa; phylum Chordata; class Actinopteri; order Beryciformes; family Stephanoberycidae; genus Acanthochaenus; species Acanthochaenus luetkenii. The sequence goes on along the minus strand of OMOT01017177.1, from coordinate 14,498 downwards.
CAGTATGGTTAAATGGTCAGAATAAAGGGGAATAATTTAGCTCTGATCTTATAGATATGTAGACTATACCCGGTCAATAATTCCTCCCAGGCTTCTAATGACAAAGTAATATAAAGGGTAATATAATGCGTTACCTTATTTGTAAAGTAATATATGTGGCACACTCGTGGGTGACAGGAGTGTCCACAGGACCGGATAGCACAAAGTCAATGTCCACAACCAGGAATACAGGAAACAGTGGTTTAATTACTGCTTCCGGGGCGTAACTGGTTAAGGCAGGAGAGTGTTAGGTAGACAAGCAGGGGTCGATAGCCAGGCGGGTTATCAGACGGTCAGGGATCAGGCACACAGCAGGGTTCTCGGCCCGGTCAGTCATACACAGGCTAGGGTTTCCTCGATCTCTCTCGCTCTCTCTTCCACTTTTCCTCCAACTTCCCCCCATGAGTCACACACACCTCTCTGCCTTCTCTCCCCCTATTTAAGCCCTGCCGCTCTCTTCCCCGATTGGCCCTACCCGATCTCCCTAATTGGCTCAGCTGCCTGATTGGGGCGGACTTCCGTCTCTGGGCTTCAGCGTCCACGTGGGGAACAGCACATACCGCATAACATAACATTTTCAAGTAACGCCCCAAACTTTGGCTATAACAATATTTTTCATCAGCAGTGCCTTCTTTAACCCCATTACAAACTTTATACAATGTTTTCTACTCCATTATGTAACACACATACACACACACAGTGGAGGTTATGTATAAAGAGTACTGTAACAGAGTTAATGGTAGATTAAGACAATCACACAGACATGCATACATACACACACACATAACACATACACACACACATAACACATACACACACACACACACACACACAGGTAACATAGGGTGTAAGCAACTGTTGTTTCACATTATGAGCTGAATGAAAACCACCTTAACAGTTGATCGATGTATTGATTTAGATTAATTTGTACATTTGATGAGTCAAGAAAAATAATAGGTAACTCATAGTTCCTTTGTACTCTCTTTTCTATCCATCCTATTTGCAAACACAGTAGCTGCACCTATAGGTGCCAGTCAGCTGTGTCAAAATTGATCATACCACAAAATCATATACTGTAGGTATAATCGTAGTGCAGGTCAACTTTGTATGTAAAGCTTTACCTTTCAGCTACATTGCTGTGGTTGTTGATTATGTCCAGGTTCTGTAATAGTTTGCTCACCCAGAGATTACAGGTACAGATCATTTAGATTTCCAGTGCAAACAAAGTATACCCAGACCTTTAAGTTACTTGTCTTCATTATTTTAGGTAATGCTTGTTGATACCACAGTGCAGCCCATTTGGTCTGCAAGACAAGTTGCCAAACAGTGCCTTTGGCCCTACAAGGCTCTTGCCTACTGCTGCTTTTGGACAGACAGGATTGGTTGAAACAGTCCAGTGTGTCCAGCTTTCTGTGGATGGAGCGCTCACTCACCACTGTTAAGGAAAATGTTTTGATTTATCACTGCCTAAATGCCAAGATTTCCCGCCAGTAACCACACCGACACTATCATTTAATTATATTTACATATATTTAAGTTGCAGTTCTTAATTTAGATTAGATTAGATAAAAGGGCTGTATTTTTACATAAATATCTTGGCTTATGGAGCGCTGTTTAGGAAATAAATAAGTCAAACTGTGTAAATATATATTGGTTTAGTGGTAAACTACATGGTTAAGGATTACGTACATTGGTTATATAACATTTACCACTAAGACAATAGATATTCAGTTGGAATGATTTATTTCCGAAACAGCACGTAATACTCCTGTGTGACATAGTTACATAAAGGGTTGAAAATCAGATAAGTGTATACGTGTCCTTGCATGTGTGTATGTGTGTTTGCAAGGGGTTTGCATGCATATGTTTACATGTTGTTGTGTACAATGAAGTGAAAGAGAGAGATGGAGACAAATATGTTGCAGTTTTCATGGTGGTCAGTAGAAGTGTTTCTAATGCATGGATACAAATAAAGATACAAATTAACACACACTGTAAAAAAAAATTTAGCAGGTAATTTCATCTAGTATTGAGTGTTAAAATATTTATTGTAGTGTACATACACACATGCACCCACGAACACACACGCACACACACATACACACACACACCTCTAAACTGCAAAACGGCTCATCAGAGACCATAAGAGCTTTATCTGGAATTGATTCAGCCTGGGTGGATGTAGAGGAGAGGGTGATGGAGCGGTGTGTGTACATGTGTGTGTGATGGTAACCAACGGTAACCATGCCCATGGGACTGGGCCGTCCTCGGTGTGCAGCTCAGAACAGCTGGCCGGTAAAACCGATCAGGAGAGACGGGCAGGAGAAGAGGAGGGCATTAAGGTACACTCGTGGCAAAAAGGGTTCCATATATGACCATATGGTTCTATAGGCTTGTATCACAGCAGAACCCTTTTTGGTGCTGCAAAGAACCATTTTAGAAAGGTTCTCCATGCCACCATGCTTAAAGGACCTTTACGGTGCTAGATAGAGCCCTTTAATAATGGATGAAATGCTCCAAACCAGCAGCATTAAGAGTTTTAATTTCTTTAAGTCAATGCTTAAGTTTACATATAGAACCCCTACCCAAAACAAAGAACCCTTGAGCAACCCTCAGTTTTCTGTGTGCACCACTTTCTATTGGCAGAGATGGACTTCAACTACTGGGCAGTTAAAGAGAAAGAGAGTACAACAGATAGTAACCAAAAAAAATGGATTCAAGCTTTTCAAATGAAATGACAGTATATGGGCATTTGCGATGTCTAAGCGTACTCACTTGAAACCGTTCGCAGCCAACGACATCAAGTCCTTCACCAGAGCAGCGCCGGTGTACACTGTTTCTCCACTTCATCTCGCCACCATTACAATTACACTGCATGTTATTGCATTATCTGTTGTTTGTTGATGGATACAGTGGAAAGAGAGATTGCTCTCCAACTACCAATGCTGCCTGCTAAATTGCTCGTGAGAGTATCAATAAAGCTGAATTGACTCAAATTGCATTGTATTCGGTAGTATGGGATAATAGCTTTACTGGTGAGCTGAGGATTTTCCCGCTCAACAACAACAGCGACAAGCACCTCAATTCATTCTGCTCCATTCTGCGCCGTGATTGTCTGTGGGGATCCACCAGGGAATTCAGGGCTCTTCTTTCATATACTTCTCCATATTTCACACTAACGTCTGTATGCCTCCGTTTAACAAGATCTTCCCTCTCGCTTTGATCGAGGGGAAAAAAAGAGGCAAGTTGATGTAATTAAATATGCATTAAGCCGCGGTTGAATTTGTCACTGATTAAAAGAGCAACTGAGATTTTTCCTCTGTAAAATAATATCATTTCTTCTTCAGAAAGTTTTGCAGTCGCTTTTGTTCCCGACCTGTGTAAGTTACCACCTGATATTCCCAATAATCAAATAATTCTGTCTCCTGACACAGTAGGGTCTCCATGCCCAAAACCTGTCATAAAATCAACAAAGTTTGATAGTATCAGTCCTTATAATGGGTTTTAGGGATACACACACACACACATTTATCCGTAATCAGGTAGCCTCATTGAGATCTAGATTTATTTCTGAAGAGAGACCTGAGAATGACAAATATTTTAAAAATGACAAATAAAATACACAATACAACTCAATGAAACAGTCAGCAACATACAGGAACATACTCTATGAAAAGCAAACGCAAACATCACAGAAAATGTGAGATATCATTGCTTTAAAACCATTAAGGGGGACAGAAAAACGTGAATTTCAAAGTGCTTTGCAGTCTGTTCCATATATAAGGTTCGTAGTAGCAGAAACTAGTCTTGCCACCTAACTAAACAGGCCCAACACAAGTTTAACATGTAGCACAATATTGTCTCCAAAGCGCTCAGTTGTAGTTTTGATGTGCTATGCTGCCAAATTTATCCCTCTTGAAATGATTTCTGGCACTCTAAAGTTCCTGTGATTCTTGGTAGACAATCCCTTGTCCCCCCTCATTACAGTAACACTCCTATCCTACGAACCTCCACTTTAACTATGAGTACTGTATTCCTTTGTCTCATCTAAGACATTTTTTAAATTGGGAAGAGGCCATTAAGAGAGCGAGAGAGCGCCAATCAGCCTTTACCGTTGTTCGTCTTAATCAAACACAAGGGAGCTCAAACAAAAACCTACTCAGGTTGTAAATGGCCCAAAATGTCAATTAGGGAAGAAAAAAATCATCATTAGGTTTATTACTCAAATTAACAGTTGCTCTCAACCATTTAAATCGTCGTTGGTGCTCATAGTTAAAAGGGAATGGATTTTTTTCTTTCTCGTCTTAATAGTCAGACACATCTCCCTTTGGACTCTGACGGAGTGATTTTGGAGGTATTATATTCATGAGGGGTTCCAGTAATTGGATTAAATTGGTTCCAGAATGTAGCAATTTATATTATAATATCCCATTACTTCTAATACTGTTCTTAATTAATTAGCTAGATTTTTTTGGTGCGTGTTCCTGATAAGTTAAGTTGGCTCAGGAGGAGGTCCGTCCCACGGTGGCGTCGCAGAGAGCTAGATCAGTCGCACACACCTGGACACAATGGACAAGGTCGAGGACAATCCTGCCACTAGCCGCTTAGTAAATAACATTTACTCTTATGGAAATGGAGGAAGAGGAGGAGAAGGCTTTAGACACATTACACACCCGAGACAGGTAGATGTAAAGTGGTTTGTGTCTCTCCGAAAGTGCACACACACACACACGCACACACACATGCAAGAATGCGCACATATGCACATACAATTCAGTAGAGGAGTTGGTGTGTGTGTGTGTGTGGGCGGTTAGAGCCAGAGGCCCCAACTGAGCAAAGTTCAATATCATCACCTGTCACTCTCGCAGGCTTTGTCTGATTTAGCTTTAATATGAGAATGTAATTCTCCTTTGAATATAACAAATTAATATCATTTTCAAACAATTTCCATATGCAAATATGATTTAATCAAGTAAATGAAACTCTCAAATGCGATGCCTGAGGGCTAAAAGTGAGCTGTGTGTGGGCGGGTATGAGAGAGTGAAAGAGTGTGTGTGTGTGTGTGTGTGTGTGTGTGAATCCGAGCCTGTTGTGTAGCACCCTCTGCATTGTGTCTGTCTATATGCTGTCTGACATAATGGCTGTGCTCCCAAGTTTCACACAAACTGTGAATGCTTAAGTAGCATAATGGTTAAAGCTTATGAATAAGGAGTAAACAAGCTTCTAAATAACTTGCTAAATAAAGTGGATGATTTGCACAACCACAATTCCTGATGACTTGGAGCTCATTCCCCGCTTCCAGACACTGTAACAAGCTGCAACCTTGTGCGCATACAAACATGCTCAATATTCAAAGGATCACAGGTGGACTAAGACAGTGCATGGTATTGTAAAAATCAACAAACTTTAATTTCTGTCCTTTGCCACAAAGACCCTGACCTTTGATCTCCTTATTTTTTGCTTGTTTGTCATTTCTGGTGAACTACAAAATGAAGCTTATTCTACAATTTCACTCAGTGTAAGTCATTCTGGATAAGAGCGTCAGCTAAATGCTTAAAATGTCAAATGTAATAGACTTGTTTATTCTGTGCCAGGTGATTATGTCTGCACATTTATGAGCGGACGTTAGATGGAGCATGTATATAAACTGAATGCAAAGTAGTTTTAGATACTGATGACATCACACATCCAAGTGTTTTAGATTGCAGAGATAAATATGCCAGTTCTTAAATTGAATCATATTTCCCTTTTTACCTTACAGGGCTGCTTTTCCACTAGGGGGCCTACTTCCTAAATGGCAAGTGGTTTCTCCTGTAGAAGTGCTGGCTTCCATTTGTGGATATGGGGACATATTAATTAGTTAGCTAATACTCCGTTTCCATCTCTCCCTGCAGCCACAGCACACATATAAGGGTGAGTGTGTGTGTGTGTGTGTGGGGTGAGGTGGTGGGGTGGGGGGGTGCACTGGGCCCATTCAACATGTATCTTTCATCCGCCAGCAGCGCCTCCCTACTCCAACATGTGTATGTGTCATCCCTGCTTCATCTCAAGTCCAGGTTCCTTTCCATTTGGCCTTTTCAGCCCATGCCAACTTCCCTTCAGTCCCACGGGCCAGCGGTCCCAGTCTGCGTTGTGTCTTAACATGGCCCACTAGGGCTTCAAACAGACGCCACACTTGTACCGGAGCCTCAGCCTATCCTCGTCCCCTACTTTGAAGAGGGAGTCCTTGCACTTAGCGCATTCTAACGTCATCATAGCTTTGTTTTGACGGGAGCCAAATGCCCAGGTTGGCTCAGTTTTACGGTGGAGCCATGTCGACTCCTTCAGAACCAGTCGTTTCATTCTCCCCAGTGAACACGGCCATAGATACACATTGGCCACCCAGCTGGGGTTCCGCTAACTGGCTAGCGATGCTACCAATGTCTCTTCATGCCTGTAAGCATTACGGCGAGTTAAAACCATTTCATCATCTGTTGACAGTTGACACGGCTAACTTCACGGCGGGATAACCAAAACACAAAGCAGATGATGGGTAGGAATGTTGGAGCGGGGAAATGTGCGGCTCACAAGCACATTCTCCCGGCTGAGCCCCGCCTCTCTGAACTACGGTCCGGTTGTGAGCGCCGAGAGCAAAATAGGTTCAGGTAGAAGCAAACGGCCTCTGAGCTGTTGCCTAACTGTATTTAACGGTAGTACTGTCACATCACCTGTCTGTTTACACTAGTGACAGCTGCTAGCTGCCAACGAGTGCAAACACACACACACACACACACGCACACACACACACACACACACGCGCAGACGATATTTCATAATTCAGACAAACAGAGATAAGAATCTAGCAGTATTACATATCCGCTACGCTAAACTGCAGGGACCTCTTGTTGCATAAGTCATTCAGTCACCATCCACGCGGGTTGGTATCATGTTTTCCGACTGCGGGAGAATGACTTGCCTGCAGAGGGAAGCGTTTGTGTTTTCCATGCAAAGCGTCCGAGCCGGCTGCTCTCTCCGTCCCTGTGTCTGGGCCTCTGTCAGAGGGGTGTTTGCACTAGGCTTGGTCCCCGTGTACCCTCCGCTCTGAGCAGGCACGGCGGGTGGTTTACCCAGGCCTAGGATCACCTGATCGGCCCTTTGAAAGGCTTACAGCTAGGCGACCACAGCTGTGGATGTAGTAGGCACACGTGCAGTAAACCGGTCTACATCTTCTTATTTCTGAGCCTTTACGTCGACATCTTAACCACACCAGTCCTGCCATTTCAGCTAATACCTTTATCTAGGCGGGCGAGCGCCGCAACTCTCAGCCCGATCAACTGCTTCTATTCGTTTTTGCTTGGCTAGCCCAAACATCGCGGAGCCTGCTATATGAACTGCCAAGGGGCCTGTGGCGGTCTGCACGGGAGCCCGCTCTACAGGAGGCTGCAGTGTGACTGCTGTTTGTGCAGGTGTGCTGGAGTATGACGTCTGATTATTAAATATGCTGGACATTCATAGCCTTTGTTTTTTCAACCATTTGGTCTGTTCAAAAAGCCCCCATTTGAGAGTCAAGGAAAACAGCGTGATTTCCGTCCCGGGTCAGTTCTGTGGTGTAGCAAGGGGCCATGGTGCCCCTCCACCAGCCCCTCCCCCCCCCCAAGCTGGTAGGCTGAAAGCAGAGGGGCACAGTCAGCGTTTATTTATAGGGCAACTTTGATGTGTGGACTGACAGCTGATATTTCCAATGTGCAACATTAAGCTGTGGGCAACCTCTGAACTCATTGCAGTACCGCAGACTGCCACCCGTGAGCTCGGCTCGGTCAGGCCCCCTCTCGGTGAGTGAGAGTGTGAGAGTGATGGAGCAAAACCCAAAAGCCAGACCTGTTTACGTGTCTGTGAAAAGGGTCAAGTAGTGAAAGAGCATAATTTCCCCCCAAAAAAACAACAACTTGCATCTGCTTGGTTGGCTCATGTTGATTTTGGCGCAGAGCTCAGCGTGGTTTGTGTAGTCCGACTGTTCCCCTCATGGGGGCTTCTCCTTCCTCCTGCCTCCCCCACCCTCCTGCCTCCCTCCTCCCCCA
>OMOT01017133.1:1836-15300 GCA_900312575.1 Acanthochaenus luetkenii | reverse complement strand
AAATAGCCACGGGTGCTTCTCTCTCCCTCTCTCTCTCTCGCTCTCTCTCTCTCTCTCTGTGTTCTTTCCTTCCTCTCTCTGTCCTCTGGTGGAGAGAAACATCCCCATCAGAAAACTGACAGCTGCTCTGGGGATCGCAGAAACACATGTTCCCAGCCGCAGGACTGGGGGAAATCCAATCAGATCCCACCGAGCCTACAGTGGCTCCTCATTTGCAAAGCCAACAGGCCTTTTACCAGCATTGTTGTAATGTATTAACAAGTTGGATCCCAGCCAAGAGGCACTAGGGCAGTAACATGCTGATGTTATTGACTACTTATCCATAAAAATGCATCCCTTCTCACTGCATTATACTCACGTGTGGCACAAATCGAGTAATCTGATCAGATTAAAGTCACTTAAAGGAGATTGGAGTTCACCCATGGTTTTATTAAAGTGCACAAATCTAATCGGAGACAACGTGTAAATTGGCTGGCTAAGAGACAAAGATGGTAAAGTGGAAAAAGTGGAGAAAAAAAATCAGAGGCTATAAGAAGTGTTTCAAATCAGTTGAATTTTTATTTATTTATTAAGAGATAGTAAGATTTCTCAGAATGCAATGTTAAAGGACTACAATAAAGTCAATATTTGATGAGAGGATTGGCACCAAAATCGGTGTCAGCTCAAAGGTAATTATCCCAAAAGTGAGAACATTTGAACTTGTAGCAGCTCTAAGGCTGTATGGTTAGTTAATTCGGATGATACGCAGGGATTGGTAAAATAGACATAACGTTCGACCCAAAAAAAGTACTTTCAATGGCAGAAGATTTCTCTTCCCACGAGACTTCAAGCGCAACTTGTTTTGTTTACACAGGAAGTGAGCAAAGTTTGCCTGACAGCTAAAGTTTTTTGCACTTTTGATTTGTAAAGCGCAAAGATGAAGACTGAAGTTTTGTTTTCAGACTTTATGAATCTACATGCCATAGAATAAAAGCTAATACCAAAGTTGGATTACTAAAAAGTGTATCTTCATACGTTGGATATTGCTGATCACCTACGATTACATAACATACTGTATGCTAAAGCGTGCATGCGCACCTGACAGAGCTATGTACCAGAGACACAGAGATTATTTTGATGCTGATCCTCTCGTAACATAAAGTGACCAAAGGGCCAAACTCCCAAAAGGTGCATTCCTTTAATAGTCATGAATTAAGACAAAAAATGCTGTGATCAGTCTGTAAAGTCTTGGTGATCCCTCGGTACAGACCTGGCTGCGGCACACAGATGCCACGGCGTTTCAGCCATGTTACATTTTTTGTTTCGTTTTGTTTTTCAATGTAATTAGCTTGTGGAAATAATTTACCCTTGAATGGTTGTCAGATTCATTTCTCATTGGAGGTCTTTGTAAACCTACTGTGGCACCCGCAGCCTGTCAGATCCCAGACATTGGGCACATCAGGTCCCACATGAGTGGTTTCAGAATGTAACACAGGTCAGTGAGCCTTAAAACAAAGACTGGACTCCCATAGTTTTGAAGCAACAATTTATAAATTACATGAAATAGTGTCAGGGAAACCCTGGGCAATAGTAAACAACCAACAAACTCTGCTCTGTTACAGTAGCTAGGATCAATGGTAACATTGAATAGCCCTGAAAAACACAGTGTTACTGTAGGCCTCTAATGAAAATGGTGCCTTGTAGCTTAAATTAATAATCTGTGACATCTTCATATCAATAAATGTCCGTTTTTCTACTCTCTGTCTCTGACTGATATTACATAACAGTGATTCTATATCCATCAGAGCTTTTACATTATATAATATATATACCAGAAAGTGATGTGTTTTACATTTCAGGTTTATTTGGAATAGATAGAAGATCTGGGTAGTTAGCATGAATGAGATAGCCACCACTGCTGAACAGACGAAAAGAGCGCCACCTACAGAATATCAAACTTCAACAGAAAATCCAACGAAAAGGACGTCACAGTACAGGACACTGTTTGATTGACAGGTGATCTCATGGAAGTGGAGCGCAGAAACACCACAGCAATGATGCTGAGCAACAAAGATGGAGACAAAATAAAAAACACCACAGCATTGAGCGCTTAGAACCAAACAAACAATTATAATACATAACTAGTCTTGTGTTAACATATGGCCCTTTGTCCTGTTACTTATCTGTAAGCCACACCTACTGTATATTAGACAGTACCAAGATTATTATTGCCAGCCACAAACATATCAGCCCCTTCATTTGACAATTCCATGCCTATGGTGTAAAAGGTAATTGGTATAGTAGATTGGAATATTAGATGGAAGTGTGTCCACAAGGGGAGAGCTGCCCTTTCTCCAATGAGGGAGCCAAGCAAGCCGCGGGTGTTTCTCTCATTCGTATCTTCTCACAATTCATCACTCTTGATTAAAAGATAAAAGCTAAAACAACCGAGTAATTACTTATGGCAGTCTGGGGCATTAAAAAACAAATCTGAAGAAGTATGTGTGAATGTGTGTGTGTGTGTTTGTGTGTTTGTGTTTGTGTAACTGTATGGTCTCCGTATGTGTCTTTATTATGACCAGAGTGATTTACTGTAGTATGGCGTTGAGACATTAAGATGATACTTCTTGCCCTCTCTCTGTCTTCCTGGCAGCTTCCCAAGGACAGGCAGCACAAAGCAATTGCTATTAGTGCGCATATATTGTCCTAGCAGATAAATATAGGCTGCTTTTAGCAGATGAGCCACAGCACCATCAATTAAGATTAGGGCAAGTGCTATCACAGTGTCATAAAGAACAACACCATTTGCATTCCCTCAATGTCAAAGGTAAGATGAACATGTACAAGCCGTTGGGAAAAATCTAAGCGAACCCAATAGCTCATATACATAATGCTGTACAACATTGACAAATAGCTATTGATGTATCTTCATCAATGAGAGTGACACAGCTCAAACAGCTTGGAGGGGATCCCAATCGAGCACTGAAATGAAATTAGGTTGAAATTTGGCAAGGATTAATCTAATACATTTGTTTCAGACGTCAATGTTATGTTCCCTTGATAAAAGAGGGGCGGTGAAATCTTGGGCCTCATCTACTTTACTACTTACTGTACTTCATACAGTTGAGGACATTTTTTCTAGCATAGCCTCCCCTCTCATTCTCACGTTTGAAAAAGAGAAGATGGAAAAAATAGGACAGGGGAATGAAAATAGAGCCGCCTGCTGTACTTGAAAATGAGAAGAGATGCAGAGATGTCTGTTGTCCGAACAGTCTGTAACCCCCTCGACTCCACTGTTCCTGTTGTTGCCCGGTGTTCTTCTCTCATTCCCCTGTCGCGTCCTCTTCTCTCTGTCCTGGTCGCAGCAGAGAGTATGGCAGCTATCTCCATGCCAGGCCGGTGGGACGTGGACAATGTGTGTGCCCTGCAAGTCTCCAGTGGTTTCCAAGTAAAGGCCATCACTCCCCCTAATTAGCCGGTCTCTTTTGGGCTGTGACTAAAATCACCTCTGTGGCTCCTTCGTCCATCGGATCACACCTAATTTTAATTAGACCCTTTGGAATATTAGCCGGGGTCTTTGTTCCGCTTCCCCTCATTAAGGAGCCAGACAAATGAGTCTTTACATTTCATGATACGTTTCCTTGACTTTTCTCTCCCTCTCTCACTGTTGTCCTCGTCCTTGCTTTTTCTTTTCCATGCTCTTTCAATCAATCAATCAATCAATCGTGTTTTATTTATATAGCCCTTTTATACAAGCATGTCTCAAAGGGCTTTACATTGCATCATATACATACTACACCATACACATCATATACGACACTACACACAAGCACATCTATTTTGCATGTCTTTGGACTGTGGGAGGAAACCGGAGCACCCGGAGGAAACCCACGCGAACACGGGGAGAACATGCAAACTCCACACAGAAAGGACCGGAGGAGATTTGAACCCACGACCTTCTTGCTGTGAGGCGACAGTGCTAACCACTGACCACCGTGCTCAGTCTGTGCGATATATATGATCAGCTCCTGCCCCGGCTAAAACCAAGATAATAAGGCATGGGAGCAGTGATGGTCTATTCTGTCCAAAACTTTCCAGCATGGTCATAGTCCGCAATGGCTGCACTGATAGAGCCCGTCTTGGACCACAGAGATCAGTTCATTTATTTGAATACAAACCAGATACAAAATGGTCAAGAAAATCGACGACTGGTGTAGAGATTGATACATTTATTAACAAGCTATATTTTGTTGTCAAGAAAGGATTAGGCTGAATAATCTATTCTCATTTTTGAAAAGGCTGTTGGCTTGTACTTTTGTTGTTTTGTTTCAGTGGTTCTGTAAGTGTGCAAAGAGTTAGATGAAGACCAAGAAGAACAAGAATGATATACACTTTAGTGCTTGTAGTATTTTATACTCCGTCATGGTATTTGGGTTTTTATACATTACATTGCACCCAAACTAATATGCACAAGGATGTTTCTGATTGTTATGGATTCAGTCACTTTCAGATTTCAGTAGGCCATGAATAAGATCTTTTAAACTCCATAAAGATAGATATGTCTTCCAGGTGGTGATATTCAACATACAAAAATAAAATGAACACTCTTTGAATTAACAATCTGATTTGATCTTGTGCCATCCCATGAATACAAATAGCTTCAAAACAAAGTCTAGTGGAGTTCCTCTTTCTGGGCCGTTCCATTAAAATCTGCATTTTGACTCCCCACACCAGCTGTCAGTCTTTTTTCATTCTTTCAGCACCTGTAGGACCAGTGGCAAACAGCAGAGTTCAAGTTCACAGTCTTTCCCGCCCATAATGTTAACATATGTAACATTTAGTCAACTCGCGGTCCCAGGATTTGTGTTTGTGTCTTTGTGTCTTTGTGAGGCCATGCACATGCATGCATGCATGCGTTTGCTATTTGTGTTTGTACAATATGGAGGATGCACTCATGGGTGGTTGAGTAATAGATGCTGGTGCTCTGCCAGTGCCGCACGCCCTTGTTCATGAATTATAAAACTAAGAGCAATTATGGCTTTTACACAAATTAACCAAAGCATGCCGGATGCAAACAGTAATTGGGTCAGTGGTTATTTCCTGCAACACACCTGGGCTTGCAGTAAACGTTGAGTATCAATTATTAGTGGCTTCTGTCCTACCCAGGGTGTGTAGCAGACCCTGCCCCAACACAACATATATGGGAGCATTAGCATAATCATGATGACTGTAATAATCTCCGTGATAATGCCTTACCCTGCCGTTCTGTCTGGATTTCAGGGTCAAAGGGGATGAAATGCATTTGCTCTATCTTTTAATGCATTAATTTTGAGTCACTGGTATTATGTACAGTGGCTACACAATTCCAATATAGCATTTCCTCTTATTACTATATTATGTGGAGGCATATTGAAATACCTTAATAATTGTTAATTACCATGTTATTGTACACAGGAAGTGGTCTGAATTCAAGAGCTTAAGAGTTATTCTATTCACATGAGTTATATCTAAGGTCCATCACAACTACCACAACCGTCTTATGATTCAAAGTGTATGTCCCCCAGGTGCGTTACATACAGCAGCCATGAGAATATAATAGTGTCCTTCAAACAGAATCCACACAGTAGTCATACCAATGGACAGATGAGTTGTTCTATATGAACTGTAATGAAATGCACCATATCAGACCTAAGTGGGCCCTTTCCTTTATGGCCTTCCACATGTGTAGGCCATTGCAATGGGGGACAATTGGTGGACAGTGCTACACAGTTGAATTGTTCATGCAAAAATAGTGTCTTTCATTTAGGTGTAATGTAAATGTAACGATCATGGAGTGCTGGCTTGGAATGTAAATGAAGCCTGCACTCCACCTACACTACACTAGATTTATTTTGTACATTCATGAATTTATGCATTGGATAATATAGCCACTTTGATATGTATCTCCTTAGTAACGTCTGCACGTCTGCATGTGTAAACACTTGCCTTAGAAAAGTAGCCTAACCCTTGGCTCAATAACAACATTGTCAAATATACTCAAGAATGGTTCAACTAGCTCGCCAAAGCCCTGAGGAAAGTTTCCATAACCTACTTTATAATTTATCCTTATTCAAAAATGTAGATTATAATGCTATGGAATGGATTGTGTTCCCTCAAGTGGACTCAAAATTGGATGCTTCAATCAAAAGATAGGCAACTACACATCTTTTTTAGCATCCAAGAATCATAAAGTTTATCGATGCTGTAATGTTTGGCTGGATTAAAATGCCTTACAATTGCAAATAAGCCTATTTTTGTTCAGTGCACCATTCTCATGTGTATTTGACAATTTGTATATTGAGCCAGGAGTTATTTTTCCAAGGCAGTCATGCAGACATTACTAGGCAGATCACTATCAAAGTATGGTACGATTACCGTAAACAAATAAGACCATCACCGAGAAGATTAACAGCCTCTACCGGCCTCTACCCTGCATTTTATATTGTGTGCCACCGGGTTGGATGTGGTGGGGAATCTGCTGCACCTTGACTGATCCAAATAATAGGATGTGGATAAGAATACAACCCATAAAACAAATACAACATACTGAAGATAAAGCTACAGTGTCTTCATCATGCTAATACAGAGCTCCGATTGGCTTGGTATTAGGGATGGGACGATACATCGTAGTATGATAATTTGCCATGTAAAAACATGACACTGTGCATCGAACGTATGTGCTGTGAGCTACATTGACTGCTGCTTAATCTGCTTGCCTCCTCTCCTCTCCCCCTTTTCCTTCTCTGCCCATTTCACACTTTTTACAACAGAGGGCACAAACACTACAATGAAAAATCGCAAAGCCTAGTGGCAGAAATGGCAGAAGAGGAACTTTTAATTGAGGGTGCTACAGTATGGCAATACTTTGGGTTTCCTTTGAGAATTGAAAACAATGAACGAGTTGTCGACAAGACAAAAACGATATGTACGTTTTGCAAGGCTATATCACCTTACACCACAGGCAACATGACTAATATGAGTCAGCATGTTCAACGCCACCACAAAAGCTTTTTTCTGCGGTCAGGCCAAATGGTTACGGGGGCCACTTCATTCCGTTCCGCGCTGCTCTGGACTCGTGGGAACGGTTACCGTTTCTGCTTCCATCTGTCGGACTGCTAAAACCAGGACCAGGAAGTAACTTTGAAAAACGAGTGGCCAGACTTAGCTCCTGTCGGTAAGCAGCAGGCACTGGCGATGGGACACTTGATGCTGCGTTAACAAACATTTTCATTACATAACTACGAAAAGTCGACATGACATTTACACTGCATGTAATAATTTCCATTTAAAAAGCAAACACTGAATTAATTGGCTCTACCTTGACTGATTTATAAGAAAATGTTCCAAATGCTGAATCATTCATATAATATCCCTATAGGGGATTATAGTGTGAGTGTGTGTGGTTTGCAATAGAGGGGTTATTGTGACCTTATTGCACTTTATGGTATTTTATCCCCTGTGTTATTCATATAAATTCTACTGGAATAACAATATAAATGTATAAACAACAAGATGATACCAAGAGGTTTTTCTCCACTAAGCTACCTTACATATGATTGTTGATCACAGGATTTTCCAGTAAAGGGGAAAGATTTTAACTCTCAAACACAACAGAAAAACAGTTCTAGCAAGGAATAAGTTATGCATATACAGTATATGATCCCCAGGAAACATAGTATTCAGTTTTTTTTGTTGAAAATATTAATAACAATACTTTTGCTCTTTGTAGTGATATTTTTGTTTGTTTCCAGAATACGCTGTGTTGTTGGTGTGCCTGCCTAGGACAGATTCTGTGAATATCCTTTAGTACTGCACCGCACCGCTGCTTTTCAGACCTTGTTATCCTGGGACTACATGTATTGATCAGGGCTTTTAGTTACCATTTTAAAGGTTAAAAACAAAACATCTTCTGGGAGTTTTAAAACTCTATCTATAAGAGCATAGACACCACTGGATTGTAGTTGTACTGATTTTGCAGCCATAGATCCCTGTTGAGCCGCAGTCTATTCCATCGCCAGTAGTCCCATATGAGGCCTCTGGCTGGAAAGCCATTGCAGCTTCTCCAAAAAGCCCATCTACTGCTCTGCAGGGGCATGAGTATAAGACTGAAAAATATTTCAGGTCAAAATGAACCCAATAATTCTCCCCTCCAAGAGCTTTCTTTCCTCTTTCCTGCCATGGCACTATAACCTAGGGTTTGTAAAACGAAATAATTATGAAAAATCTATGCTTATTTCCCCTTGCGTTCCTATCTCTAAAGAAAAAGAAAAAACACATGGTTCTAACAACGACATCTTCTGGCCATTTTTCAATTTCTCTGGCTCCAGACAGCATTATTGGTGAGAATGATTGATTATGTTGTACTGTGCTAATAAAATAAATTAAGATGAAAGCAAACAGCTGGACTTGTATTAAGTTTTAATAGAAAAAATATTAGAATTACACAGATGTACACAAAGGTAATACATCATAATTCTGTATACAACAATGATTTAACAATCAAAAACTCATGCTGTATGTCATTTCCCAGAGACAAAACGTTCACCTGTCACATATGGCATTGGAAACTTTTTTACTTTTGAGTCCTCCTGTTATGTGGTCATAAGACAACTTCACATAAATAAGGAAAATAATGGATACTGCAATATAAAGAAAAGCCTTTTCAAAAACTGGCTTCTCCCCTTACACCAATTTCAAGGCTTTCAGTGGGTGGGGTTGAAAACACAATGGGCTTATGAAATTATATAAATGTAAACTACATTGCATATTAAAGGAATACAGAAATAGAACTGCCCTGCCCCCTTTGCATGCTTTGCCAGTTATTGTTATCTAGCCTAGCCAGAATGTGTTGTCCCCTTGCTGGTTATGCATGCTAGTAAAATGCATTGTTTAATTGTGACACAGTTGACACTTTTTGTTGTCACATCTGAAAGTATTACTAGCTGATTTAGCCCCAGCTTTAGGTTAGTTCTTGCAAGTTCACTAATAATTGGCATATTCATGAATGAATCAATACCCATTGTAACCCACACACAAAGCAGAGGTTCCTCCTCTAAAAGAAGTAAAATAAAATGAAATATTTTTGTGTCATTCATACCTTGGTGGATGATTAACAAGATATTATTCTGATATCATTATATGAGCATAACAAACATTTGCATCTGTTCCTTAATGTTATTATGGTTAGCTATAATATTGTTGTTTGTTTCCATGGTTTTATCAGGCAACTCGGGGCACTGTGAAATGTGATGGTTCAGGCTATATGGACAGACGTCAGACTGAAGCGTTACAACTGAGAACAGATTTGGAGGAGAGAGGATGAAACACAGTGTTGGCTCACCAGATTCCTTCCTGCAGGAAACAAGATCTCAGATCAGCAGGGGTTCTCAGCTATGTGGGTCAATCAGCTTAAAGAATAGCGGAAGCATAGAAACTAAATCATAGCTTTCGCATCGGTTACATTTCCAATGGCATTATTATATAGGAGAGTGAGTCAAAAAGCGCAAACCTTGAACCTGAGTATGCAGCCATCTGAGACATATGGTAAGTATGCATATATACTACAGAATAAGCTTCGGCTCTCCACCTCCACAAGGCATTGTTTCTCTTGCTCTGTTTTGAGAGAAGCTCACCTTGATCTGTTTCTATGGTGATTCTGCATTTGAGTTTTCTCACTTTTTACCATTGCCAGTGCTGAAATATTAATTGATCAGTATTGGGCTAGTTGATCAATATTGGACTGATGTTGATAGTTTAGGTTGTGGCTCATCAAAAGAAGCTACCTGGTTTCTAATATATTATTTTCACCACAGTAAACTACTGTTCATGTTCATTGCATAAATGAATGAAAGCAGTCATGGAAACTAAATATTATTTTTGGAACTTGTCATGTATCTCTATCCAAATGCAGTAAGGGCTATCATATTTTACAAACCTATCACTTTAGTTGCTATTATTATACACACAGTGCATAAAACTGACAGGTGGAACATATAGAGTGGACCAATATAATTTCTCATTATAGCACACTTCAGCCTCTAAAGCAGCAGTTTTGACTTTTTTAAACTTTAATTTCACATGGGCTGCATTTATTCACATTCTGCCTAAGGCGGCCTACAAGCAATGTTCCAGAGATGAAGACATGTGAATAAGATGGGAATCATTGGATTATCCTCAATGAGGAATACTGTCTTTAGTGTCATCAACATTCTCTAGACATCATGTTGGGCTTGCCAGAAGGAGGTCAGTTTTAAAGTAGGATATGGAGGTGAAATTAAGTAAAAATGAATCTAATTTAATTATTCTAAATTATTAATAAAGGAATTTGTGAAACGTACGAGTGGTGAAATTAAGAAAATTGAGGCACTTGAAACTAATTACAATTTCAGTGATCAACTTAAGTTGATTAAATAAAATAACAATGAAAAGTCAGTTGTCAATCAAAAGCCCCATCCACCACATCTGTGGTGAGCATACAGCAGGAAACCAGCAGCAGCACAGAGCCAAAGCTTACCTTAAACACACTTTGCTTAACTCTGGTGTGGAGTTGCATGTGTTTAGCCTGTCAGCTGGATCGGACATGATTATTAATTTTTCCGAAATCTAGCAAAACATTAAAGAGAACTACATAAGTTCAATTACACTGATAATTCAAGGCAGATGCTGAATCACGTTTACATTTTGGTTCCCCTTGTCAATATATTGCTCTCCTCATATGTGCATGCATTTTGACATTTGTAATTTTTACCATACCATTTTTACATTCACCTCTCATATAGAATGAGCCATATAACACTACAGTTATATAAATAATTAAAAACTCTCCCAAGAGATTTTTTAAAGTAACAATCTCTTTTGACAGCAGAGTTAAATATTTGTAGTAGGCTAACAACCTCACTCCCCTCATCCAGGGCACAACACTGTTAAATATTCAAAGCATCTTAAAAATCCTAACCCTGACAATCTGTTTTAAGGAAGTGGTGTCTCATTTTATTCATGATTTGACGATTGGTGGGATGTTGGCTGACATTAAATGTCAGGTTGTGGTACTTTCAGAGGTTGAACTTGGAAAAAGTTTGAGCATGAAACAGTCTCCTTGTCCTTAATGTCCTCTAAAATGTATTTATTGCACGCTCTCTCCTACTACTCACAGGCCCCTGCTGCTTATGAAAGTCATAGCTGCATCGTCCCTCAGCCCTATTGTTCAGTACACTATGAATACACTGCCACCCAAGATAATGCCAGCGCAGCAAGCCAATCTCCAGGGAGAGACACCTCAAGCGTGAATCAATACCCCCTGACTTCTATGAGACAAAAGCCAAGACCTTGCCAAGCCAAGAGACACTTTGCCAGGGACATGTATTCATGACATTGCCGCATATGGCAAAAGCCCTGATATACTATATCTATTGTAATGATCAGCATACAACAGTGTGGGGGAGCCACAAACCCAAGGTGTTCAGATGAGTTTGTTTGGAGCCCAGCTATGTGTTTGCCGGTGACTCCTAAAATCCATTAGAAATCTGCTGGGGGTCAGGGCTCCACTTCTGCTGCAATGGCTCTGTGCCTTGGAGAGGCCCACCTCAACCTAATTTTCTCCACAGAGGGCTGTGAGGCAATCAGGCTCCACAGGACTGATGCCTGGAGAGCCCTAAAGCTCCAAAACATGCAGTCCAGCCATCCCTAGAGAGTCTGGCACTGTGTGGCCGGCTTGAAAAAAACATATTTAGGTGAAGGCTGATTGTGTAGTGGTGTGTCAGTGAGATGTGTCGATGGTTTTGAGGAACATGATAGTCGTGTATTTTTTTCAAACGCTATATTGTTTGGAGTGTTTCTCTTTTGTGTGGGCTTTTCAGTTGCAAACAAGAAAACATAAAATGTGAGTTTTATTAAACAAACTTTTCCCAGAGGCAGAGTTGCTCTGGAGGCAAAAATCGGTGTATTGGTTGAGTTAAATCTCAATGGGCGGAGCTAAAACCGCAGTTATGTCCGGTACACATTACAAAACTTCTAGTTAGAGAGTATGTCAAATTTAACGACTGCAGTTTCTAAATCTCGCTCGTGTCAGATTTGACGACTAGACATCACAGGGGATGACTATACAATTCCATCACAACTTTTCCCCACAATTCCAAATCTGGTATTTTAATGCGAGAGTACCTATTAGAGGAGCAGAAAGTACAAACAAGCAAAATGGAGAGCAAAAAACTCCCCCCGCTGCTGCAATGTGCGCCCTAAATTGCACGAAGAAGAAAGATGATAAGATGGAAAATGTGGAGCAGTCCACACTTGATTGGTCACAGAAATTATGGGCTGACTACTCTTCAGTAAGGAATTAGATTATTTTTTTACTGTACTGCTTTGTGTATTGTACTGCCACTTGAGATCTCATTGGCTGTTAACTGTTGTGGTCACCAGAGCCTGTCCCTATGACTGCCTACAAAATCAAGAGTCACAGGAGCTGTTAACAGCGATAAAACTGAGTTGCTGAGGGTGTCACACTAGTCGACTGCCGGTCATGGGTGTTTGCTATGATTTTCCTAAAACTCATAGGATTATGCAAATGAAGGCTATGACTGAAAATCCGAGGGAAAGTTTTAAATAGAAATGAAAATAGAAATGGCAATGACTTCTTTTAAAATTATTTTTTTACCATGACTTTCATGATCTCGATGGGTTAGCTGACTAACTTAGCTAGATAGCTACGGTATAGGTTAGTATGGCTAGTTTTAACTTGGAAGGTCAGCTAGGCTAACTAGCTAACCTATATAATTTAATATGGCTAAATTGCATTTTCAGTTACTAGGAAGAGTACTAGGCTTCATAATTGTCATGACTCTGTCTAGACTCCCCTCTCTGCCCTCTGATGTTGCCCGTTTAGGCCAGCAGATGGCCTCTGTGTGTTCCCCGTGTGCCCCTTGGTTCCCCAGCTGTGTTCAAGCATGTCATTAGTCCTACTGTATTTAGTATCCGTTTCCCCGTCTGTCTTTGCTGGTTCGTTTGTCTATCTTGTCTGTTTGCTTATGTTTGCCTGTTTGCCTGTTTGCCTGTTTTCCTGTTTCCACGTTTTAGCCGCTACCTTGTGTCTTTAACCCCTGTCTAGTTATTGTCTGTTTTGTATGCTCTGTGCCTGTACCAGTCTGTCTTCCTGCCTTGGTATAAACCTGCCTGTTTATACCAGGAACCTCCTGCCTCTGCCTCCTGTGTCTGCGCTTGGGTCCTATCCTACCTAAACCGTGACAGAATTAACCAGCCAACATGGACCCACCGGACACGGGTGTTGTCCATCAGGCTCTCACCAGCCAGGACGATCTTACGAGGTGCCTGCCCTGGCTTCTGTCGCCATTCCCGAGGAGCCATTCCGCCACTGGGCTGTCCCCCTTCCGGGCTGCCAGTGGTTTTCGGCCAGTTCAGGGCTGGGAGCTTTCTGCCCAAGAGGTTCTCCGC
>OMOT01017132.1:1834-20881 GCA_900312575.1 Acanthochaenus luetkenii | reverse complement strand
AAAAATAACATTTGTGATTGCGAATGGAGAGGTAAGAATAGGGACTCTTTATGCTACCAAGTTAAGCCTAGCATGTGTTGTTACAGGTTTGTTTTTACCTGTACGTCCCAGATAGAGAAGAGAGGAGGATGGACACAACATCTCAGCAAATGAGGAGGTCAGGGTCTGCTGTTTCTCACCAGTCAACACATCCACCACATACCATAGGTCCTGCTTCTTACCTGTGCACAAGTGCATATACACACACACAAAATGATTTACATCTGGACTGATGACAACACCTCTATTATTCTACATTATAGCTACTGTAGTCGTACGGGCAACGACACATCATGTATTTCAAGTTAATGATCATATTTACAGGAAATTGTGCAAACTGTGGCCAAGAGGGTGCAAGCAAAATCTTCTGTAGCCATTTCAACATATTACTTCCACATGGTATTGGGTGTTGCCCGTTTACCTTTAAATAATAAGCCTATGGCCTCTTTGCACTGATATCTCCCCATTTTGTTGGTGCAGGGAGTGGCAGCAGTACCTAGGTAATAGCTTATTATGGCTGTCCCAAAAGCCTTTAGATGAGGAAACAGTGCCATCTCTTTAGATAATCCTGCTGAGGAAGGAGGATGATTTGGCCAGATCACTTCCTCAAACTCCACTCTGCATACATTTCTTAAATGGACAGATTGGCGTTAGCCTGGCGCAACACCCAGTTGTGAAGAATGCTAATTTAAGCCCATAGCATTTACAGACCTTAGGATGTGCATCTTGCTTTGTGCTAGCAGTGGCTTCAGTTCAATGAAAACAAAAGCTACTCTGATAATGACTGAGGGGAAGCAAATGTCACCCATTTCCCTTCGAACAATGTCACAGTCACCAAGGTAGATTAGCTTTCCCATCTGACTGTTGTAAATTCAAAGGAACACAGGCTACAACCGCAAGTTGAGTGAAATGGAAATATCGTCTAACGTCTTTTGTTGAAGCCAGATAACACCAATTAATTTAGGTGGGGAGACAGATTGTAACTTGGACTGCACCGGTTTATGGATGATGACGCTCATCACAACAATTAAATTCATCTGCGGTATTAATTTGTTAAAATGGCACGTCAGTCAATACACGAGGAGCAACAAACAGAATAACCAGTTCAATGCACTCAAACAAAATGCATACTTAATTTCTGGCATTATCTTTGTGAGAGTTTTGCCTTACCCATGTAAAGGACTCCATCAGAACTGCGACAGGGAGAGGCTTGGACCAACTCAGGGATAGTGAATGGTAATTTCTGTTTGAGCACAATTAATCAACATTATCATCATTGGATAGATTCAGATCAACTTTATTATCCCACACAGGGAAATGTATTTGGTCCAGTGCTCCAGACATTAAATCCACAGTACAAACAATACAATACACATTAAGACCACAACACAATCATAATAAACACATTAAAACCAAATAAAATCAGTCAATCCAAATAAATAAAATCATGCATGATATTAAAGTGCAGAAGCTTGAGGAATACAATAGTTCTTGATTTTTATTTGTGTCCTCTATGTGCTATGGCAATATATTGGGCATATCTTGCACACATCAACACAATCTTGCAACTATGAGGGTGCACTACTTTCTGCATAATGATAGAAGATACACTCTTCTCTAGAAAGAGAGAACTGAACAGTACGTTTCTTGGCACGAAGAAGCGATGAATGTTTGTGATAAAGTTGTTTCCTCTTACCGTCAGCCCTTCGTTGTTCTTTCCTCCCAGAGAGTACAGGCTGCCATCATTGGGGTCAGGCAGAAATGCTGGCCTGGGGGAAAGAGAGGAGATTAAACAAAATAGCCAAAGATATACTGTATATCTCATGATCAGTAGGTAAAGTTTGAGTGATAAATACCAGTATCATCATTCATGCGAGCAATAAAACATTTTGTTGGATTGAGAGATGTATGAGCTCAACAGATTCCACGTTTGTAATATGTATTCATGGTCTTTGTTAAACACATGCAGGCCAACATACAATGTGCAGGGATACATACGCACACACGTGACAAACAGCTCAAAGATACTTACTCTGCCACATGTGTGGGGACCTGAAGAACTGGATCTGTGAGTAGAGACAAAGAGATCAGACGTAAGTCAAGACTGACAAGAATACACAAAGTCCAACTAAACAGATTCCTTTGTGACAAACATGACTGGAAGATCTGCAAATAGAAAAGTTTTGCATTAATTCGTAGAAAGGTTCAGGCATGTGACTGGTAAAATGAATAATATTGTTTGTCTAATGAACTGATATTAGATAATATCCTCTAAAACACACTCTAGAACATGTAAACTTTTTTTGACCCCAATACCAAATATCCATCTCACAAACATCCATGAAAAACGGGTTATTCCAGGAAGTAGGTTTTACAGTAAGCCAGGTACAGTGAGAATTTTTTTGCTACATATTGATGTTTTGGAATATAATTTCTAACACTTGAACATTAAAATTAGTCTGGTTTAGGTTGTAATTCCTCTTCCTGAAATACCTCCCAGGGAAGGCAGTCCAGACTTTAGCCAGCACCGTCTCCACACTCTGTCTAAAAATGTGTAAGGCAGCACAGTGGCTCAGTGGTTAGCACTGTTGCCTCACAGCAAGAAGGTTGTAGGTTCAAATCACTACCCCAGCCCTTTCTGTGTGCAGTTTGCATTTTCTCCCAGTGTTCACGTGGGTTTCCTCCCACAGTCCAAAGACATGCACGTGAGGTAAACTGAAGACCCTAAATTGCCCATAGGTTTGTGTGCATGGTGTAGTATGTGTTGATGATTTGTATGTATATGATGATGTAGTATGTATGTAAAGCCGTTTGAGACATGCCATATAAATAAACATGATTAGAGTCAAACGTTGGGCCCCAGCCTCCATTAATACTAGACAAACACACACCTCCCTAGGGTGTGAACATACAGGGTGTGGGCCAGCTGAGCTCTGTGGAGGTGCCTGAAGGGGTCAACAACAGGAGAGGGGTGGATGATTACCTGAAAGTGTCAATGACTGGTGAGCCCAGGGAGCATCAACAGTCATGGACTGAGCCAAAGGTTTCTGCTTCCCCCTGGTTCCAAGCATGACCCAGAACTGTTTAGATCTATATTCAATAGCTGTTCCAGAAAAACGGATGATGTGGAGGACGCAGTTTCTGCATTCATGTTTATTAATGATTTGGGTATTAGGTGTACCTAGCCAGGTATGTAAGCCCACACTGGAAAATATGTCCCATCTTAACAAGTAATTTAGTGTAGTATGGACTCTTCAATTCTTGCTTTCCTTAAAACAAGTTTTAAAAGATCTGCCTATGGGGTGAGATAATTGTACCGTACTCGTTTCCAATGCAATTTCACCTTTTTCTGAAAATGTTCTTGAAACAATAGACAACTTAAAATAAGGCACAAGATAACGTCGCTTGAGATTTTAAGTAGGGCTGGGTATCGCCACTGATTTCCGATACAATTAGATTTGATTCAATATCAGTCTTGTAAAACCTCTGGATATTGTAAACTGTAAAGTCCATGAAACTAAAGCCCCTTCATGACTGCTTTCTCACTTCTTGGAGATTGTAAGGCTGCGTTCAAGACACCTGGGAACTGGGAGTTCACCTCCTAGTGGGAACTATGACGCTTGAGTGACGCATTTGGATTAAAAATAACGGAAATCGATACTTTTCAAAGGGCATCGATACCAAATGAGTAGTATGTGAGTATCGAAGTATCGATACCAGAGTTTCGATCAGCCCTAGTGGATAGTCCTTTCCGAATTTAGCCCCATCATCAGCAGATGGTTACAGTAAAATGATGATGGAGGCTTTTATCCAAACAATGGCTTTTATTTAAACACTTAGTAACTTGCCACAACACGTTAACTCTCTCTTAATCTATCTACTCTAAACTTTTCTCTGTATTACTGTAAGTCTCTTAGTAACATTGCATGGTAAATGTTCACCGTATATGAGTTACTGCTTCTTGAAATGCTCCAAGATTTCTCCATATTTATTCAGGCAGCTATATAGGTAGCATTGCCAGATACCTCAGTAAAATGAACTGTGGCCATGCTAGGGTGTTTGCTTGCTGACGAAAGCTGGCACAAAATACATCACCTCAGCCAAAAGCAAAAAACTATTGTAATAGTTGGTGTTCAACCAGTCGCCATGTGGCTTTACAACACAATCTGTGTGCAAAAATTTAAAAATGTAGACCTGAATCCATAGACGACACTACTAAATACCCACAACATACATCGGGTTTTAAAAGTTGTTTTGGGGTTTAGTTACTCTTTATAGTAAATGCTTACACATAATGTTTAGATAGAAGTACAGGTGCTATTACAGTAGAGTTGCTCACCCTTGCCCACTGTGACCTTGATTACAGGCTGTATTTGCCCCTCTCTCCGTTAATGATTACCATGTTTCAATGCCTAACAGGACATTTGCTTACTTTAGTACGGGCTACACACCAGATACAATCCAAAAACCACTTATTATCACAACTAATAAATAAATACCATTAAAATATCACTTTAATAAACTAATAACCATAAAACTGAGAGGCAACTTCTTATTGTTGGCATCCAGTGGCGATCAATGGAAAACAGTGTCCTGGGCTGTAATTAGTATGAATTAGAACTTGTTAATTAAAGTAAGAATTAGCAGAGTAGAAAAGTTCACCTGTGGTACCCAGCTAGCTTCATTTTTCCAAACTGTCTTGAATTGCTGTGCCCTACAACATCCTTTGTAACATAAATCAGATTGCATATAATAAAAGACAAAAACACCTCATTGGTCTTCAGTCGTCTTCCGTGGCAGCCAACAAAAGCACGTTGTTTTTGCAAATGTAACCTGAACACGGAACTGAGCCTTGAGAAAGGCACACAAACTAACACTTGCCAGTGAGTTAGCCTCGACTCTCCTCTTACCTTCTTTCAGTGTCCATTTGATAGAGCCCGATTTCTTGCTAACAGCGTGCAGGTTTCCATCAAGAGTGGATACAAAGAGAAGACTTTCAGGGAGGGAAACTGTGCTGGCACTGCAAAAGCCCTACAAGACAGAAACACAACACAAAAGCAAGGTGATTTAAAAAAATAAATAGTCAAACCTATTAAGAATGCGCCTAAATGTCAAATGATTACCCATAGAAATCAGACACTTGCAGGCATGCTCACACTCACAGTGATCAGATCAAAATGTGTGCTCCTGCATTGAGATTGTGAATAATCACCTCAGCGACTAATCACTCACATTACTAATCCTCGTATTCACCAGGATTCATCAGGTGTTATCTGATGTTATTAAAGCAAGCTAATGAAACCATCCACACACTCCGATAAGGACAAACCCCACATAAAAATGAGATGAACTCCCTGACAGGTTTTATGGCACTGTAGGAATGCTTACAGATGGAGAGGAGAGGACTGTTTCCCTCATTATATAGTTAGCCTTTTGTTGGAAGGGGGGGGGATGGGGGACGCCTGAGGGATAACTGCTGCCCTGACCTGCATTACAAAACAAGCAAAAGGTTTAGAATGGCTGTTGACGAGCAAGCCAGGGGAAAGCTGGCTAGCTAGCTACCTGGGGGCAGCAGTTAGCTGGATGAGCTCTCTGAGAGGGTTGGAGATAACAGTGGGAACGAAGTTGAGATAAGGAGCTGAGGGTCACGATCTTTGGTGGAGGGTGCGCAAAACGAGTGTGAGGCCGAGCACGTGTGCATATTCTAAACATCAGCAATATACTCATGCTGCCAAACAACACATCCTATAAAAAGGTATGTTTGGCTTTTACAGCGGAATTCACAACGAGTTGTTTCAACTTCTTTCTGCACAGATGAATAGATGGCTGAGCTGGCCATGTGGGTGCCCTTCTCTACAGTCCCCTCTACTCCCACTCAGAAATATGGGAGACATGAGCAGACATGGGAAGGCTTGGATGGGTTCAGAAAATGACAGAAATGGACAATACATGTGACAGAGGAGAGAAAGACTAACAGTGACAGACAGAGGTAAAGAGAGAAAGCTCACAGAATGACGACAAACAAAGTGAAGAAGCAGGCAGATCGAAGATTCAGGCAACAATTGAACCCTGACCACAATGGTCTAATGGCTAAGTGACCCAGCCTCATGACTAGGTTTGTGCCAGAATTAACAACACCGTGGGTGATGTGTGTTCTACTCAACCACCACGGAATTCTAAAAACGCTGCTCTCGATAACCAAGCTGTGGACTTCATCTCGTTTTCGGCACCAATGTGCAGGGAAAGGTCCAGTGGGTGTGGCAGTGGTTGAGAACTCTGATTGCCCACCAGGCCGTAGAGAGGAGCACTTGAAACCAGCCTGATCGATCTTTTGTGTTGTACGTAGAGTGTACCTTCCACTGTTTGTCCCGGCACCTGCTCCTGCTCAGCCGTCCTGGTGAGGGATCCCTCTTTGACTTGGCCCACCCAAGGTTTCTTCCATTTTTTCTACCTAATAAGGTTTTGGTGGAAGTTTTTCCTTGCATGCATTGAGGGTCTGAGGCTGTGGTGCCGGGTAACTTAGGCCTTGTAGAATAGTTAGGGCTATGGCTTGATACATTGATTTTGTTTGTCTTGTACTTGATTCTGTTTCTGTTTATCTTTTACTATTCTGTAATTTCCTCTGATTGACGTTCAGGTAGATCTAGTTGGCTCATTTTCTGTAAAGTCCTTTGAGACAGACATGCTTGTGATAAAGGGCTATATAAATAAATGAACTTGAACTTGAACGTAGATAAAAAGTGCAGTCCCTATTCATTTTGATAGCCAAATGAAACCCAAATGAAACACATGCTCTTTCTTTACTGTGACAGTTGGGGAAGCTGGGAGGACTATCCATCCACAGTGGTCTTCCACATTTACATTTTAGGCATTTAGATGGCACTCTCATACAGTGACCGAAAGTGAGTGAGCAGTTAGGGGTTTAGTGTCTTAGTCGAGGACACGTGGTGAAATAATTGAACCTGTGATCTTTGTGACTGTCAATCTAACAACTAAGCCTACCTTCTTTAGGTGTTTAAAGGGTCATTTATAATTCTGCATCAAAGCTACACCGTAGCCCGCAGAGGCTGCCGCCATAGCTTACGTGCACCTCTACATCATCAGGGCTCGTCTGCCCTGATTATGGTCACTAGTTGGCCGAAACATGTTGGTTTCTTTTATTATTCTATTATGAACTAGCCTTTTGCAATAAAGCTTTTTTTATACTTTATTGAGAGTGCCTTGGATTCACCTTTTTTTGCTCTTTTCCTGGATGGTTTCCTGTGTTTTGGACCAAAGAGTACCTTCCATAAACTTTTTTCCCCCCACCTTTACTTGAACGCCGTAGGCCTCCTCCACTTCTATCTCTACCAAACTTTAATGATGCTTTAAGAAAGGCTGAGAACATACAGCAGACTGAAGTAAGTAAAATTGTATTTATATAGAACCTTTCAAAACATGGAGAAACAAAGAATGCCTATATACATACTCAAAAACATACACATACAAACATAACAAGTAACAACAAGCAATGAATCAAATAAATAATACGGCAGACCTATAAACGTGTCTTTAAAAGTAGTTTAAAAACAATCAGCAGATGCTGCCGATCTAATGGCTGATGGGAGGCAGTTCCAGATGGTGGGAGCTAAGAGGACAGGTCTCGTTCTCCTGCTGAACCATAGAGGTATTGATCAACATCCCTGGCTAATTTACCTGAACAGGTCCCTGGGGGCCGTGCAACTAGCCTCGTGTTTAATGCAGATTACCAATCTATAATTACTAAGACACTCTTCTGAGCACTTAACCACTTATGGGGGAGAGAAGGAAGGTGGGAGTTGAAGTGCTCTTAAGCCAGACGTAAACAGCCATCCAGAGCCAGAATGCCAGGCACACAACATGCAGAGCAAACACAACAGCCATCACTGAGTCACTCGGGGCATTCTCTGGATCACACAGCCTTAATGTCCTCGCACCCAATGCCATGAAACAGGCCATTATGAGACCACTCGAGCGTTGCCAGAGGGACAAGCTGTTGTTTTACAATGCTAAACGCTTTCTCTCTGTGTGCTCTTCAGCTTGAACTGTAAATGGGGAAAATACTATACCATCGTCACTGGGCCAACACAGGGAAACCAAGCGCAAAATGACTCCACAAGCTATGGGCATTGTTAACTTCTGTTCTTTTAACACACTTGCACTAGCTTTAGGAGGAAACTGTCCTTCCACATATGTCTATAGATGCTCTGCTGTAATCCAAAAGTCTACGCTGGCACTTGTGTCAATACTGTACACCTGTGACTGTTCCCACTGCGCCGCACTCACTAGCATCACACAACACAACTGTATTGGGAGAATAATAACTTATGTCTGTTTATTTGGCCCATCGTAACCTCTGCCACGTTCTTGGTTTCGCAAGCCAAAAAGTATCGTAACATCTGTTAGCCAACTAGTTTTGAGAGGGAACTGATACACAGATGTTGAACACTTAACGGAGTTAGGCTTTAAGAACATCCTCAGACATCTGTTTGTACAATGTTGTCAGGCTGCTCAGAGTGATTGAGCAGTCCAGTTGTATACAGCAATTTCTTAGAGGACAGACACATCAGGGTCTTCCCCTCTAATTTCCTTGTTATACTGCGTTTTAAACAGCAAAGTAAGACGAGTTACATAATACAACAGAACTGGGCGAAACAAAATTATTGCCAAGTTCTGAGCTCCTTACTTTCCCTGCTGCAATGAGGCCAGGCCATGGCTTAAAGGGACAGTGACTACAATGCTCATGATATCATTGGTGTCATGTTGGGCTAGAATGTCATTGTGCTTTACACCCTCCTGCATGGCTCACCAACCTTAACAGAGGATAGGCTGTGATTGGCAGCTTTCACTTCCATCAACAGACAACATTGAGTGAACACAAGCACTATTGCAGTGTAATCGGATGTTACTGAATTCTAAAACCTTCATTTTTGTTGGATACTTTGGCTTACATAATATCCATTGTTTCCACTGTCACGCCTGCCTTGGTCAATAGGATGGTGAATTGTTATAAAGTCCAGCCAGCAACTAATAGTTAGGGATGCAAGGGTTAAAACCACAGCACCTAAACAATAGATGTCACAATGTATGCCTGTGTCTCTAGTGTGTATGATAGAGAATTAGCTAGGCTAAAGACATAAGAGCAAGGCAGAGAGAGGGCCTTTTTATAATACAAGAGAATGACGAGATGCAAATAGGGGGGTTAGGGGAGGGACGAAGGTAGAGGAGGCTAGTATGTGATGGGTTTCGTGAAGAGATTCGTTTTCAAAATCATGCCAATTCATATTTATAGGTGGGCTTATTATTAACAGAAATGTTTTATAGTCTCAACTCCAATGTGTATTAATTAGGCCTAACAACCATGTCATATCTTCATCTTCCTTGGAAAGCCAGAAACTTTCCTACCATTGCCTTGTCTGCAAGCAATAAGCATCACGTTTACTGCTTGCTTGTGTGCAGGCAGTAGCACAGGAACTAACATATCATCACATCTCTGATGTGTCATGTGAGGTGTAGGATAACCACAGGTTCAAGTCACCAAAGATATGTTTTGAAAGGCAATGAAGAAATAGCTTGATGTACTTAAGGCAATGTGACCAACACAAATGGCGTTAAACACAACCTGATTATCCAAAGCCCTACATGGAAGTTTTCATTTGGGGTTTATCCTTCTGGGCTGTGTAAATGTGAAACTTCATGCAGGCTTGGGGATGTTTGCGTTTGTTTTCCTTTATTGCATCAACAGACACAAATAGTGGACTTGAACTTTACAATAGCACAGGCGCAGACTTATAGCTATCTATATATGTAGAAATAAAGGGTCGAGAGCTAACATGTTTCACATGTTAGGCTTAAGTGGACATGGACATCTCTGGAAAGCCATTTGAACCACCTTCCCTGTCAACACATTCACTATCAGCGTCCGCATGGTCTTGCTTCAATGGGGGGTGTCACGTGTAGGCCGTAGTTCAGGCACACTCACGCAGTCAATGCACAACCAATCTACAGTTGTGATAAGATAGCGCAAGTACACAATTTTGTTTTAGCAAACCAGCCAGTCTTAGTTCAATCTGAATGCGGTCTACAAAAAAGCAAAGTGTAAGAACGTGGCCATGGTGGTGGAAGAGATGTGAATCCACCAATAAACTATGGAAAACCATTTGTAGTCTAATGGCATAGTACTTAGGGATGCTAGTTCTTATAAAGTGTCGTGGCGACATGTTAAGCCGGGCAGAGGCATAATGCGATAAGATGAGGCTAATTACAAACATAGCAATGGTTATGCTGAAACAGCTAACTAGCATTTAATATCTTGCAACTCCTCTTCAGTGTATGGGAAAATCAGCAGACCTTAATAGCTCAATTGTGAATAACAGACAAGGACAGTGGACAGAGACACAGTATCTATCTCACTCTCACTCTATATTATATACACACAGTATATAACACACACACACACACACCTAATGCTATAACATATAGATATATTGTATGTTTAGTTTATCGTTTTGACAGCCTGTGTTCTGGAAAGACTTGCTCCACTGCAGTGCCTAACAAGACCACCAGACTAACTGGCTTAAAAAGGCAGGTAAAGAACCTGACAAAATTATATAGGCTTACAAGGCTAATCGAATTTACTGCTAACGTGGTTTACCAGCTTGGTAGCTAATGGGTTCTGCCTGGAGTCTTGTTATTATGGCTTTGGTTTATCTTCAACAAGTAGCTAGCTCCCATGTCTACTACAGTCCTGTTTTATCACTGGCATTCCTTGGTAGAAATCGATTTAGCTGATAATACCTTGGCAGATCGACTTTTGAATTAATCAGGTACTGTGACAGAAGATGGAAAAGTTAGTTTAATACCCTGACTGGGATCGACCTCCTTTAATAGTGACACTGAACCGACTGGCTTGGCCGATCAGTTAGAAACGATCTAACTGTTACGTTGGCTATGTAAGATTTGAAAAGGTCACGTTACGCATTTTGAAGCACAAATTAGCTGGTAGTGACAATTGCTTTTAGCTAGCAAGCTCGCTCACTTCTGTCATGTCAAGAAAACATGTATAGCAAAAGACAAACTTGAGTGCTTTGGGGCTGGTAACATTACTCGTGCTATTGAAGGCGGGGAATTCATCAGTAAAAAGCAGTGTTTAACGTTATTTATTTGACTTTAGTTATTGATAACTATCGAGCTAGCTAACTCGAGCTATTATACCAGGTTAGCACACTTACCTTTTGTGGGAGACCAGCGCAGCAAAGCAAAGCCAAAATGCACCACACAAGGGCCCGACTGCTTACTGTCCAGTCCATAATGTCGAGTCTCAAACCGGGATAGACAGTGGGTTTACACGGCAAGATAACAGTTGACTACATAGAAACTGCGACTTGGCCACAACCAAAGGCTACAAAATGATACGACCGTTTATGTATAAAAGGCATTTAGCCAGCTGTGGCGGGTCTGGATCGGCTGTGAGTGGCTGAGAATTTGTGCTTGCCTGCTTCTTCCTGAAATGAAAACGATGGGGGTTGGATTTGATGTAGATGTACACCATAGAACTAGAGTTAAATAGAACGGACATCCCCATTCGAATCAACGTTCCAGGATGTTCGGAGCGGCGACCATTTTTGGTGCACATAATAATGGCCGCCGCTCCAACCATCCTGGAACGTTGGGCTAACTTCCATTAAACGGACTTACAGCAAGTCACTGAAGGAGGCTACTTATGGATTGTTGGACCAATTTGGGTTTAATCACTTTATATTACTGTTGGTATGTCGTCACATTTTATTACTTTAACGATAATCTTGTAACGTTACATAGAGAACCCTTTTTAGTTTAGGCTACAGCCACAGTGCGATACACTTTGGCCTTACTGACCAGACTTCCGCTGTAACCATAGAAACTAACCCTTCAAATGCCATAGGCACCAATTTATGGCATACTAGTCAAATGACACCGGCAAACAGTGGGATGTCCGCTCTATCCAATTCAAATTCTATGATAACCACACTAGTGGAGTAGGGGGACTGGCGAATCCGTCTGAACCAATGAGATGCAGCTACAGTTACCGGATGTGGTTTACAATACTTCCGGGAACTTTTCCTGCAGTCCCGGAGAGCACGCGGCGGTGTGCAGAGGAGCAGCACGTGTACGCCGATGTTATTCGTTAATTAATTAATATGGCTGCTGTCATACTGCTGTGTGCTGGACGTGGTGTTGGGATGTTGGAGTGGAGAGGAGACGTGACGTGACGGATAACCGTGTAGAGAGGAGTCGCTCGACACCATGTGGCAGAGCAACACGTTGGGCAGCGTGAGTAGGCCGCACCGGGCAGAAACATGGAAAGGTAAGGTTGCGTTCTTCAGTCTTAACGTCGAAGTATCGCGGTATCTTGCTCTAACCTACAGCGCTTTACACAGGGCCGGTGTTCGAACTCGACCCGGGAGAGTTTTGAGGCGCATCCGGACGCGTGGACCGACTGCGGCGTGTCTTCTGACGGAAGGCCGTGGGTGAGGTGAGTGTTTTCATAAGGAGTGAAGTCGAATCTCTTTTGGTTCATGAGTGATGACTTTACGCGTTAGACTTCTGATGTGATAATGAAGTCAAAGTTCAATCTGACATGATTAAGCCAACGGCAGTCTCGGTGAGTAGGGATGCTTCTATACATGACCCCCCCCCAACTGAAACGTGTTCCTCTTGCAGGGAGCGAGCTGCGGTGTGGACGGACCCCAAAACGGTGAGTGACTCGAGACCCGTTTCTAGATGGCTTCCGTGTTATGAATGATGATTCTGATGCGTTAGACTTCTGATTCAATAGTGAAGTCAATATACATCTGACATAACCCACATACAGCAGTCTCTGTGATGAAGGGTGGTTCAATAACCGAGCTCATTTTTAAGTTGTTCTTCTACAGGGATCAGACGGGCGCCTGTGAAATGGAGATGGCTGCTGCAACACGATGGACAAAGTCATGAAGCCTGCCACGTTGCAGCATTATGCACTATATCATGGGACTCAATTTAGTGATACATTTGTATAGTGCATTATTTATAAGTGCTCAGTTATTACCTGTGGGTTTTTTTTAAAGGAATTTGTGACTGTTTTTAAAATAAAACCTAGGCTGTTAAATAAATTTCCACGCAGACACAACAAATCATATTTTGGCACTGAAAGCAGCACAACAAAGCATCCAACAGGTCATGGAATTTTCAAGTGTGTTCCAGATGGGGAAAGTCAGGGGATTTATGATTATTTTTCATGTAGCTAATATTTAGTATATTCCATTTTCCTTGATTGGTTGATTCATGTGTGGTGTTGGTTGTTATGGTTCATAATTAGAATAAAAAATCAGCACTTTCCTTTATCAAAAGTGCCTTTGACTTTGTGTTGCATTCATTTAATATTGGCATATTGTGTTTAGGCACTATCTTTGACCCTGAATGGCCTTTTCCATGGCCACACAGGTCAAGCTATAGTGCAAGAACATACCATGGCTTGTTATAACTGGGGTTTCTTGGCACTTCCACCAAGTCTCTCTTTTAAAAGCAAGTCACAGAATATAATTCAAATCCCATTAGGTCACGATGGCTAAAAGTAGTCAGAACATGAACATCGATGACATGGTATTTGTTTTTGTGAACCGCAGTCTTCACCAGTTAAGCCTTTGATAGGAATAAGTAGCATTTGTAGCCAGAAATGGCTCCTGTGACCAAGAAAGGTAAATGAAGACTGCTGCTGTGGGCGAAAAACTAGTAAACTTCGATTCGCCCTAATGAATCCATTGGCCCAGTGTTATGCCTGTTCTGCACGTGACGACTTATTCTTCGAATGCATTAGAGAAACATCCCATTACACATTTGCTTACCTATTCAGAGACCTAATGCATTTAGAACTATTCGTGACGTCTTCAAATGTTTTGTGGACCCACGAGAGTAGCTTCCTCGTATAGTGTTTTCTATACACTTGCTTCCAAGCAAAAGGGTTTTATTGATCCACAATGATCGGAACCGTAACATTCTGTGACATCACTGAACACAACAGCAATGTGTGGTGTTTTCACCACTGTGCAAATGAGCCACACCAAAACTCGTGAAAGCAAAGGACATGTCTCAACACATTGATGGCACAAGTAACTTGTAGACGTTTTCTCTATCAAACGATGCAACAGATGTGACGACTCGCTATGGAGGAATGTTATTTTTAAAGGCACTTTCTGCCTCATACACTTTGCCAACATAGGCTACACACTTGAACGTAAAACATGTACACTCAAATATAATCTGTAAAGCGACAGTACATCATGGCAAATTACGAATCTGTCATTCAAGTTGACTGTTATTATTCCTCTTGAATATGTACAGAACAGCAAATTGATAAATGAGAAACAGAAGCATTCATTAGCTGGGGGTCTCCTGGCAACATTGAATGGTATGGCTAATATCCAGTGTGGGATTTGTTCAAATGAAACATGGGGCATGGTGGGGATGTTTTCCCTATTTTCTCCTCAATTCAAGGGGGATATATTATTACATACTTGGGGTTAACAGGGGGGCGGGCTTCATCTCCTGGTAACCCCACCCCCAATCACTTGTCTTATGAGTCTCCAGCAATGGCCATTCAAACATTGGCTGTACATATCACTAGTGGCCTCTGTCTAGAATCCAGTCAGACCAGCAAGAGCAATGGGATCGCTAGGTAGCTAAGCCGTTGCTTATTTGTCACCGTTTAAACAGGACTGAACGATTGCGTTGGCACGTGAAAACGGAAAAGTCATATTACGTTTGTTTGTTTCTGAATATAACATGAAAAGAGCTCTGAAGAACGTTGCGTTTAAGCACATCATTAGCAAGTGAACTATTCCTTACACAGCTATGGGGAACTGGATTTGTTTTTAGAAATACATTCACTCTAAAGTTAGTTTTAGTACTAATGGCTACAAACACAGTGTCCAGTGCTTTCAATAAAAGCAC
The DNA here is from genome assembly GCA_900312575.1 of Acanthochaenus luetkenii. Taxonomy (NCBI): domain Eukaryota; kingdom Metazoa; phylum Chordata; class Actinopteri; order Beryciformes; family Stephanoberycidae; genus Acanthochaenus; species Acanthochaenus luetkenii. Next base: position 5,854 of record OMOT01017132.1, on the reverse strand, counting down.
TCAGGATACGATTATGTGTTTGCCCTTCTCCAGCAGTCCAGAGAGGGTGCCTTAGGGACGGGAACTCACCTGGTATCTTTAATGGACACAGTGGCATTGATCTGTTTGCATATAGGTGCCAGGCAGCAGGCACATGCAGCGGTGTGGACGGGGCGGGAGACCAGTCTTGTCATCCCTGTGAAATGTGCATTAGATGCAGGGGCCTATGGCAAAACTATCTCCAAATGCACGATTATTCACTCAAAACGCACACGCGCTTAATCAGTGGCCTAATAAAGTTCTCATGGAATAATGGCGACAATAAACCACGCAAATTGAAATGTCACACAAAAGTGTGTACTGTACAACTATGATGTTTGGTGCAGCTGTACGTCACAGGCATTATGGTTCTTGTGGTTGAATCAGATGGCAATTTGTCTACCCACTTTGTTAAACATTCTCAACATGCCCCATCTATTGTATTTCCTCAGAGAACCAACTCTGATCGATATGTCATGTCACACAAATGCAATTGAGTGACTTGTAAATGCATTGATGACCAATCTATCAGTCGCCGTTTCTCTTCCATTCACTTGTTCGTAGTGGCCACAAATGATCATGAGCTTGCCAATTCCCGGTGTTGTGAATAACAAGTCTCTTCCATTCACTTCCTGAGTGGCCACAGACTGGTGCAGCAATGGGACACGGTTGTAAAGATCGGACAGTTGGCCCCACCCACTGCTGCACCCGTGGTTGCCGAGGGGGAGGGTACATGTCGTATTGCCATGGTGATAGAATGTCCATCAACGTACTGCTGTAAACGGCAGTCTTCACATGTCGGAGACCTCAGATTCCAAGGGCTCTGGGTCCTTCAAGGCATCGTTTGTCACAGTAGCCACGTTGGCATTTGAACGTGTGTCCATGGCAGAGTGCATGATGGGTAGCCATACATCATCCATGTTTGGCATCACAAATATTTTCTGTTGGGAGGACAAAGACAACAAGAGGGATATCATAAGTTCAACAATAAGAAGAGTAGCAGGAGATTCTTTGGATTATCCCCTTTGAAATATGCCTGTTCATTACAAAACGCTAATGTGAGTGTCTAGACGAGGAAAAGGAGCGGCAACTTGTATAACTAACAAACATGCACCAAATCATCAGACACAGGCATGAGATTACATCTGGAAAAATGAACTTCTGGATCCATCTTACCTGCATCATGTTCTCAAACCATCGAGGCTTCTATTCACCGTCTAACCGTCTAAACTCAGTATTTGTGGGGAGCCAGACATATACACTCACTCACAAGTGATAACACAAAGCATTGCAGCACTGTATTTCACTGGAGGTGGTGCTACGTAATAATAACTCCCAGAAGAGTCCGGTGGGATAAATGTAGCTGTACAATAGAGCTGACAGAGACTGTGTGCCTCAGGCCAGTTATCTAGCGGCAGGCGTATCGTTACCGTGGCGATGTATGGAGCTTTGAAGAGCGAGTTGGTGGGCTGCCATAAATGAATCCCAAAGTCCTCTTTTATAACCTCGCTCTCGTCCTAAAATCTCACTGCAGATCAGACAACTACATCTCCGATGTATGTTCCTTAATTTGATTTCTTCAAACGTGTGACTAAACATTAGCATGCACATAAGTTCCTGTTATTTTCTCACTGTGTACCTGGAACTCCTGGTCCAGTTTCTTCTCGATCCAGTCTGTCACATGGGCTAAAGTGACCTCCCTCTCACCCAGCTTAGGCCGCGCCTTCAGCTCCAGGTGAGGGGGACTCCGGAAACCATACCTGCCAGCAAAGAGGAAAGGTTCATGTTAATAATATTTCCAACCCCAGACAAGCCGCGTCACAGTCTGAGGGGCTCAGGCAGGGACCTAATGCAGGTTCCAAAGTCGAGAAAACAAAGAGGCAATTGGGCCTTGATGGCCATGACTAGCCTGAAGGAGCGCTTTTAAATCCCTTCTTAAAACTCAATTTGATAGACTTGCTTTATGTTTCTTGCTTTGCTCTTTACTCTTAATTTTTTGTATTTCTTTAATTTTTCTATTTTAATTTATTAATATAGCGTTTTATAAACGTGTTGTGGAAAAGTGCTATACAAATAAAGATCTTTACTATCAGTAAGAGATTCATATGAACAAAGTTTAAGTTATAAACGAACCACGTAACATGCACAGTATATTACAGTATCATAGTGTAATGTAATTAGATAATCCAACGTTGAGATATTCAATTTGTAAATGCATATTATACTCTTAAATGCAAAGTGTGTTACAATTCAGTTGTCAGTAACATCTTTACCCCGCCCCACTCCTTCTCCACATGCATGCCTGTATTTGACCAGCAGAGGGTGCAGTGTTATATTCTTAACTGACTACACTGCAACAAATATCCACCTTAACAACATTTCCTGTAGTATTCAGTCTTAAAATCATATTTTTCTGAAAATAATTGAAACATCTGCCAACAGGGTGAGATAATTCCACTTGTTTCCAATGCAAATCAACTTGTTTAAAGATTTTTCTTGAATCAAGTGTAATTTTATTGAGACTAGTGGACTGATCTGCCTTATTCTACCTTGTTTCAAGATATTGACACCTGTGTCTAGAAAATTCCTGCAACCGGTGAAACTGCATTGGGAAAGAGTGGAATTATCTCACCTCATTGGCAGAATTGCCCACTTATTTTAAGAAACGTAAGATTTTAAGACTGATTGTGTAAATGGCTTGTTTTTTGCAGTGTATATCCTATCTTCAATATCTCCCCCCCCCCCAGAAGGGAATGTACCATATCCTGTCGGTGGGGGGAGGCGGGATGTTGACGGCCAACGTCCCGCGGCACTCTTGCACCTCCACGGTGAGCAGCAGGGGCGTATTGGACACCTCCTCCATCTTCTTCTTGATGAACTCCGTCTCCGTGGCCTTCTGGAAGTACTTTGACTTGGCTATCTTGTCCACAAAGCGCATGATCTTACTGGGCCTGTGGCCTCCCACATAACTAAGTGAGCAGAGAAGGAGGATGGAAAAGAGTAGGAGGGGAGGCAAGGAGTGAGTCAGAGTCATCATTTATTCATAACAGCATCTCTTGCTACTTAGCGCCCACGATGGAGGGCGGTGGGCGGGTGCTACATTATATCAGCGGTGGTAGGTGGGAGGGTAGGTGGGAGGGTGGAGCGATGGGGCAGAGCATTCTGCTTCAACACATCAATGTGAATCTGCTTCTGCCCGTTTTCATTCTAACTCAGATAGGAAAGAAGACATTTGCTTACCCCTCGCCTCCAGGCAGAACGGCTTTGTCGGCGAGCAGTTCTGGGGGATCCTCTTCATCAGATGAGCCAGCACTAGAGGATTCTTCATCACTATCTGCCAGACAGTATGTCCGAGGCCTGGGCCTGTCACACGCACACACACACACACAAATTCATCATTGCAAAGTCAGGCTCTAATGGCTTTTGCATAGAACCATTAACCATTCAAACTAATCCCCATTTAATACAGCCATGCGAATTTTGCCAATTTATGTTACAGTGCCCCCATTGTTAAATATCTCAGGGATTGAATCTGCGCTAAATCACACTGGAACAGAAACTATAATCTGGAATACAAGTTATTATTTCAGTGACAGGCATCTACAGGGATCTATTCTCAAACTCACCAGTCAGAGGACAAATCCACAGAGATAAGCAGCCAGAGAGATGATTAGTATACAGAGCGAAGGGAGAAAGAGGAGAGTGTAGTGAAAAACAGATCTGACAACTAATATGGCTGTAAATGCAAATCCACCCATTTAGACTCAGAGCTGTTTGTTAAATCTAGGAATCGACTCTTTGTTTAACAGAAGAAGCTAATCCCTCAAACATCCCTTATTTTGTCCCAGTCACTGAATATAACCAAGACAAAAATACAGCAAAAAGGATTAGATACTGAATGTAATTCCAGGCCTCACCACTCTTTCCCCTGCTCCCCCAGCCCCTCGCCCTCCTTCCCCAGACGGGCCAGGTTCATCTTGGTCTCCAGTGTCATGAGGAAGG
>OMOT01017110.1:1578-34443 GCA_900312575.1 Acanthochaenus luetkenii | reverse complement strand
GCGGACCGAGGAGGGGAGGTGCTCCTTGTAGCAGCTCTCTGTCTGTCACTGCCGTCCTCAAACGCATACAGAGGAACAAATGCAATATTTATGATCTGTTAATTGCAAAATGCTCTCAATGGATAGAGCCACGCTCATGAAATGATTTGATCAAATGTTATCGATTTTGTACCATCACTGGGGTTTGATGTCACGATGATAATGTAGACTATAATGTGTGTGTGTGTGTGTGTGCGTGTGTGTGTGTGTGTATGCGTTGCGTGTGTGCGTGCGAGCATGCAGGGCATGAGAGTCAACATAATGTCTCATATGCGGAGTAATTTGATTGCGTGACCAGTGCTTGCTTGCCAGTGCTCACAAAGCATGCTGGTATTCAACCTTTGAAAGGTCATTTGAGAGTCCTTACAGCAATTGAGAGTGGAAAGGTACAATTGTTAGGAGTAAACATCTGCTGAAGCTGATTACATTTAAACCTACCAGTCACAACAAATTTGCCGTGTGAACAGTCCGATGCCTGCAGCACGTCTGGGAGGCAGAGACCAACCATAATGGGACGGACGTGATGGTTGCCTTTCCCAGTGGTCAGCTGTTAACCACCCACACAGTGGCACACCACAGACCACCGCCGCTGACAACAATACTCACAACAATGGCAAGTCAAGACCACAGGAGCTTAACGCTGCCTAACAAAACACACATGCACACCCACAAGTCCACAAGTACATAAACGCTTGTCATAAGAACACACACACACAACTGAACCGGCCTGTTGGGGAAATCCTGACTAAGCGCATTCAGTTAAACGGCTTGGGCTTCCCCCGCCGCGCTACTACCTACACTGACTCTCTTGAATTCCTGTCTTTCCTGGGTGTCATATCGACTTAGGGAGGGAAAATCGATTGACATTTTAAAAGGAAAATATACCTATGAGCAGAAGTGTCATCAAGTTATTCTGCATGCTCTTTGTTTAAACAGAAAGCACTTAAAATGTAAAGCTAGCATTTTCCTCAGGAGCTAGGTTGGTTTCAGAACGATACTTCCATTATGTGCATGTAAAATGTTCTTAATTTTAATGAGTCTAAAAACAACTAGTGATATCAGTTTATTCCAATTGAAATGTAGGCCATCTGTAATGTGTAATCTGTTCGAAGGCACATTAGACATTGCAGGTGGAAGATGAACAGAAAAACCAAGGTTGCAATGCAATGTGTAAAAGGATCCCAGCTGTATTATCTCGTATGCAGAGTGTGATATCCTTCACAACCCAAATCATTTAGACTAGCTTAAAAGCCAAATAGGTTAGACAAAGATCTATTGTTCATAGTAAGCATTAAATAAAGTCAACATATCAGCTATAGCTCCAGTTCTATAACAGCCAAAATAAAGCAGATCCTGATGAAGACCAGATCTGGCGGAGATCTATGTTTTTACAACTTTGAATAGTGATATTTAACCATAAAGAAATCTCGAATAGGACCTATTCTTAGGAAAGCAGACTATGTTTTGGTGGACAAGAGATGCTTGACAAATTCACAATCAGCTAGGTCTGGCCCCTTGCTCTTTTGCATAGCTTTTAACCCCAAATAAACCTAAGTGTAGCCTTGTCTAGACTCAAGACTTAAGCTGCTCGTTTGCCATTAGAGTCCCTAGATTGTGGAATGACCTGCCCGAGGAACTCAGGCTAGTTAAATCATTATCATCTTTTGAATCTCTTCTTAAGAGTAATTTCTATAGACTTGCGTTTATCTAATGATTTATCCTAATCTGTCTTATTCTTTGTATTCATACTTACCCTTGATTTGTGTTCTGTTTTTATGTGAAGCACTTTGTCAACTCTGTTTTTCGATGTGTTCTATAAATAAATACATACAAATAACTAAAATGAGGGTTAACCTGTGTTTGAAGGACAGTTGTGACAGCATGTTTTGGCAGCCATGTCCAAATGGATGGTTAACAGTTTCCAGTGCAGTGTTGATGACATAGAAGCCAGTACAGGATTGCAGCAATGACAGGCCATAGAGACCTTTAATTTTAGCCCTGATGACCAGCTACACAGTGAAGCCTGGACCGTACAATGTCCACAGAGAACTCACATGGGCCATCTGTACCCCATGGAGATCCCCAATAAAAAAAAGAAGGGTAAAGTATTACAATAGTAGACAGAAACTATTTTGATTCAACTTATTGAGTCCAGGTGTCTGTATTTGCTTTTTTACCATAAGATAGTTCAACAAAGACGGAATACAGATCCACCGTCATAACTTGCAGATGTGACCTTCACAAGCACACAAAATCATCTCACTTACAATACGCCCAAACAGAATCAGTCAAATAAAGGAGCACTGTGTGCACTGTGAAGAACTTAATAAGTGTGACAGGGAAGAGAGAAAATCAATCCAACTGCTCTTTTGTGCGTCTCTCTCATTGTGAAGTGGAACATCGAGCATTCCAGACGTGCTAAATGTTGTAGGTTGCCTGGAATGCAGACTGTACTCGGACAAGACAATATGACTTCCAATGTGTGTGACACTATTCTTCAGTCGACAGCGCCTGAGGAAGGAGGCTAGTCCAGAAGGTAAACGGCTCTCCAGATGGACCTGACCTTTGCTAACACAAATTGGCTGAACCCTTATAACCGCAGGGGACAACGGCCTTGAAATATTATTGCTGCAACACACAGCCTATCATTCTAGTTGCTATGAAAAGCTTCTTTCCCAAGGAATTGTGCTATTGCAAAGTTGCAAATAGATTCCAGTATTTCACTGCAAAGAAAAAAAAACTAACAACAATGACAGTATTGAAGAGGAAGGAGTGACCTTGACACGACACCATAGCATTCTCGCGGAAGACAATAACCTGTTTCAGCTGTTTCAAACAAAAAGTCACAGCAGACATATTGACTGTAAGCATTACACGTTAATGTGATGTGAAATTTGGAATCTTTTTTTTTACGAGTATCAACTAAAGAAGGAAGTTGTGTAACACTTTAAAAAGTCCAGTTTATAACACGTTAATAAACGCTTCATAACAGCTCTATGGAATGAATACTGATTCAACCCTCATGACAGCTTCCATAAGGTATTCTTGTACTGCTAATAAAGGAACACTGTGTTAATTTATTGACTGAGAATGTCAAATTAAACGTCCAACTGGCAAATGTGATTATGTGAACAATACTACTATTGCTACTACTACTACTATAATAATGATAATAATATGGTTTGATTGTCTCTTTGGTTTAGCCATGAACATTTTGTGTAATGACGCTGTGTAATGCAATGTGGGGGATACAATGAGGATGGGGTATATAATAAACGGCATGCAGTGTGCAATGCAATGTTTTCATGGCTAAACCAATGCATGTTTTTCAGTAAAATATACTAAATGCCAGAGGAACTTTTGTTTGGAATTCTTTGTACAATAAAAAAAGCACACTTTTCTATTGCCTTGTCACAAATGGTATAAGTAGTACATGAGCACCTAATGAAACATGACACAAGGACCAAATTAGTACTTGTAAATATCCCAAAACTTTCATAAAGCTCTTTTACAGGTGTTATTAAGAATGTGTTATAAATCTGTTTTTTGGCAAGTAAAAAAAAAAATAGCGTGCTTATTGCCATGATATTAAAATAAAATGTCATGCCTTTGGTATATTTTACCACTTTTAACCATTAAAATTGACATGACATGTGCATCTCATACATCTATTTTCATAATCCACTTTTTCCCTCAGAGGGTTAAGTGTCAATTAATTACTCAGATTTCACACACACAGAAGTGGTCGTCAACCATGATGCATGGTGTTGATTGATCACACTTAGCAGTGGCATCTTCAACCCCCCAGGCCCTGGAGACCACTTCCCAAATGAAAAGGTCAAAGGTGATTGGCTGGCCCCTTCTGTAGCTGTGCAGAGGCAAGAAGAATCAACCATCATGACATACACTCTCAAAATAAAATGTTCTCCCTTGCAGAAGAGGATCTGGAAGTGACAGGGGGATTATTGTAGCAATATCAAGCCTTACACAGCCATTATTCATGCAAGATAACGCGATGCCATTAATGGTGAAATGGTTATGCATGAACAAACACACCCCACTTTCATCAAAGTTGAGATTAGTGAGCTAGAGAGTTCCTTTTATACTTAATGAGAGGGGTCTAGCAAATGCAAACTACAGATAGTAATTAATGCCCTTGCCATAACGTTAGTATTTTCTTTTTTATAGCCATAGTCATTTGCTGACATATTTTAAGACTTTTTTTAAAGGTTCTGTTTTTTAAAAGGTATAATGCTTGGCCATGTAGACAATTGGTGCATACCAATTGCACAAATATATTTAAGCTATACAAATTATAAAACAATCAGCAAACCCCATCAGATGGCACCCCATGAGATATTCAGCAACCTGTGAAAAGATACGGCATTATTGTTAGCTGTACTTCAGCCTCCGATGGGCTTGTTCTCTCAACCATGCATTTGAAATTGTTCCCTGTCTTGGCAGGTGATTTAACTTGAGTCATCATTGAACTCAGATTTTTATGCACTGGAAATATGAATAAATTACCTATGTCAAACTAAATGTAGGCCATTAGCAGATTAATTGAAATGTCATTCAACTGCCTTTTAAGCTTTACAGAGGGATATTAGGATCAAAAAGAAGCGAAGGAGGTAAAGAGGTCACACAAAAAACAAAAAAGACTTCATGACTTCATTAAAAGTGACATCTCTTCTGCTATCTCCTTTAATCTAACCCTCTAGCTGCAGGGTGGGCTGTGCAGATGCTGCCGTCGGTAAAAAGCTGAAGAGCAGCAGTTGCATATTACTAGCATGCCTTGGAAAGGTAGTCTTAATCGCTGGCATACGCAGAGCCTCCGGCCTCGAGATAACAGAGCCCCGCCTTTGGCACCGCGCCTTAAAGCTCCCTTCTCCTTGGTCAGAATGTGAGGTGTACTATGAAAGGCTGTGGATGTGACCTTCGTTGCCTCAAAGGATCTCATGGACCACGAGACAGCTGCTCCGAAGAAGCTCTGGTACAATGTGGGACACTCATAATCCCATCATACCGCTGCTGGGTATTAGGCCATGTGGTAGACTTGCTAAAGACAGCACTCTATAAACAATGAATATCTAACTCTCGTCACCCAACCAGATGACTGGAGTCGATGATGGACGTCACTGGTGTGCCCAATTCCACAGATTTAGCTTGATCAGTAAAGACAGTTGAAAGTAAATATTTCTTAAGAAGAAGGAATGCCACACCCACATAGCTCTCTTTTTTTTCTGTTTGTTAGTTAATTTGAAGTAAGAAAATAATATGTTAAAATACATTTCCATCAACATGCAGCATTTTTTTGTCTGAACATATAAAGCTAAATTAGTTTAATCAATCTGCCACAAAAGCCTCACAATTCAACTTTTTCATTTTCTTTTTTACAATTATTTCTATAGCCCTTGATCACAAGCATGTCTCAAAGAACTTTACAGAAAATGAGCCAAACTAGATATAACTGAACAACAATCAATGGAATTACGAATTACAGAATAATGTAAGACAAAAAGAACACAGCGCAAGACACACAATATTACATTTTTAGCAGGACATAGCAAGCCCACCTATTCTACAAGGCCTAAATTACCCGGCACCACCAGCCTTGGACCCTCGAGGCATGCAAGCAAAATTATTAGGGGGACATTTTGAAGAAACCTTTGGTGTGCCAAGTCAAAGAGCAATCCGCACCAGGACGGCAGATTATGCAATAGGTACCGGGACAAATATACTATAGGTTGTGAGAAGCTCTCAAATTACGGATGTATTCAAAAGGGAATTTCATACGTGTGGGGTTTTTTTTTGGTAGAAATGACGCATATTTCACTGACAAGATCAACGTAACAACGGTGGTGATGTGTGAAACATTTCCTCCTCAATACAGATGAATTTCAACCCATGCAAGGCCTCAGTGCAGCTGAAAAATAGCTCCGATGCTTTTCTGGCAAACTTGATGCTACCGTAATTCTACATGAATTCCCAACCCGTCCCCTTCTGCTGCTGAACTAAAAGGCTGCAGGTAACTACTGAGGGCTCTCCTGTTACAGCGCTGCCAGACTGTTCACCTCGTTCACCGACTCTCACTGCAGTGTCATGTTCTACGTTACCTCGGCAACACGCCGATTATGTTCGCCTCTCCATTCAGGTGTCACTCTCGTCCCCCCAAGAAACACTGTTGTTGTCACCACACTGAGTGAACAAAGCAGGCCTATTACAATACGCGCTGTCATTTTCATATAAAGAAAGGTTAGAGACCCTCTGCTATGTGGAATAAGCCGCTTCAAGCTGACCATAATGTCTAAAGGTTTGAACAAAAAATATGGAAACATGTAGCATAACATCGTAAGTATCTGTAATGTTGTTTTCCTTTTAACTCCTAATTTGACAAGTTTGTGATGTAACATAGAAATAACAAAAAAGTTTTAAATAAAATAAACATACACATGCAGCTTCATGGGTAGGCTATTAGTAGCTTCTATAAACATTGATACAATTTAAGGACAAAAACACACAAGTCAAGAGGAAGACAAAAACTACAACTCTTTCAAATTATTAAAAATAACTTGTATCTTTCCATCAAGTGACATTTTACAATTTGATTAATTGCAACGCGAAATGCATTTTTTAATTAGCATGTGCAGTTCATTTCGTTACAGTCTCTTCCAGTGCATCTCAAGGAAAGCAGAAGTAAAAGTCGAATGCAATGATTTCAGTTGATCTGATTATGCTTCGATAAACTGCGCCGTTATTGTCCACGGGTGATGTGAATGTGATTGGATCTTGCTCAGTTGCAGCAATCTCATCTGTCTGTCATATCCGTCTTGGCATTCAGGAAATAAAACAGTGTATACTGATGTAAGATTTTTCCTTTGACTGATGGCTAATATGAGCATCACTCTGCCCAGATGGTACATTTCACCTGGTTTCAACTCTTTTTCCCCAAAAAATTAGGAGCCAACAACTATAGACGAGTGCAGCTGTTCCCCAGGCTAAATATTCCCCAAGATTAAACAGCCCCACTCTGCAATCTGAACCAACCCTCCCCTGCACTCCTCAGTGACACCTCCTTTCCCAAACTGCACATTATTCTGTTTTTCTGTCTCTGTCTAAGGTGGGCCGTTTGAGCAGTGGTAATTTGAGGGCTCTAGTTAAAGAGCAGGTATGCCAGGAGTACAGTGAAGTGTAAGCACATTGCCAGCTTGTTTATTTGCTCCCAGCGCCTGTCTGCCGCACTTCTAATGACAGGCTGGGATTCAAATAAAACAGCGAATCGGCTGCCTCAATCTGACATTGAAGATCACAGAGGGTGCATGCTTCTGATTAGCACTGAACATGAGAAGATCTCTATCGGTATTCTCCATCGGAATAGTTCCAGTATGTATTACGCGTGTGTAATGTGTAAGCATGATGTGGACAGAGGTTGCTGCGTTCCTCAGAGGAGTAAGAGGCAGAGCTTCATTACTTACCTCCTCCTCTGTGGAAAGTACTCTGACATACTGAGTGATGTCTCCCAGCGCAATTCTGAAAAACAGTTCGCTGATCAATTCAGGACATAATCGCAATTTTCACGGATACTGAACTCAGCTAAATATGATTAACTATGGCAATAAATGCCAGAGCATCTCGTTTCATGCTCAAGTTTATGCATTGTGCATTTCAAATAGAGTAGAGCCTACCTTGTTTTCTTTGATGGGATAACAGCATGTGAATTAATAAATTACAACCAATTCACTAATATTAACAAATATACAGTGAAAGGATGTAGTGAAAGAAAAACTATACTGACAATGTTGAAATGACTATTCTATTTTTAGAATAGATCAATATAAATGTTAAACCACACTTTTTATTTTATGTAATGTAATGATGTGCTGAGGGCAAAAGGTGATATGTTAGCGGTTTGAGGAGATATAAAGAGCCGACACAGCTGTGGAAATGCATTACGTAATTGTCAGACTTCGCACATGCTTTCAATAAGTTTTACTTGAGTGGCTTCGTCATCAGTCCACCCTGAGTCATTTCATGAAATATTCAGTATACTGTATAATGCGTGCTAACCGTGGTGAAGGTTGGCAGTAGCCAACTTAGACGGGAGTCACAGTTGAGTTGAGATGAGGGTATGTTGTGCATTACTGGATTCTGATTAGCTGTATGTTTCCATGCTGCTCTGTCCTAATCTGAAACACAGCAATCAAAATCAGCGTCATCATTTTGACTCATCACATAGTTGCTGGCAAATTGTTTCTCTTGAGAAAGTTCATAAAGGGCATATATAGAGCAACTGAACAGTCGCCTCTATCCTCTGTAGCCCACAGAGGGCCATAGGTATCATCCGCTAATGACAACATGTGTCAAAGGAGTGCTCACATTTGCTCTATTTCGTCAGCTCCAACTTGACTTTTTGTTTTCTGAGTTGAACAATTTGTCATGGAAAATCACAGTTTTTACTGTCTGAATCTACAATTTCCCAAGGCACTGCCACCATGCCACCATGGTCATGGGACTTAATAAGCAGACATTTGATGCATCAGATTGATTAGACACTATCCAGACATTTAGCCTCCTCCCAGTGATTACACAGCGAGGAGTGCTGCAGAAGTGAAAATAGCTCCATGCAGAATTCACACACTACACTTCATCACATTCATTGCTGCGCATAACAGATTTGGGGGGAAAAGGCTTCATTTACTTATTTAGTTGGGAAACAATGCCTAAGATAAATAAATGAAAACAGTATTACTAACTAAGTTATTACTAACTTACTTTTCAATGTTCAGAAGAGTAAGACTATGAGGACAGACTACCATTTTGAGGGCACATACAGACCAACAGTAGTCCTCAGTTAACAACGGTCAAGACCAGGTCAGAGACCAAGCTGAGTATGCGCAAACTTTCGTCCCATCCCAGGCCTAATAATACACAGACTAGAGCATGCACACCACAGCCAATACAGCAGCAGAGGCCTCCATTTCTCTGCCTCGCCCAGAAATCCTCTCAGGTCATTTCTCTCTGCAGGCCTCTAAACTTAGCTCAGCCCAGAAACGGACCAGATCAGAGAACGTCTGCCTGCTGCTGGGTCGCGTGGCAATCCTTCAAAGGATGCAAAGATATGTGACAACTGCTCACATTCCCAGTCAAACACCAATGGACGCCATTGGAACCACCTAACAACCGTTTTAATCCCCCACAAGTGTGAGCTCTAACCAAGACCTCCAGATGAAAGGCAACCAAGAGGAAAATACTCCGTCTGCCGGAGACTTGGAAGAAGTGGTAAATAATTACATACTTAAAGCCTGTTTTTGTTTTAGTTTTAGTTTTGTTTGTAACTTTCATTATAAATCTTCACATCTTAGCTGTAATTTTTCACACCCCTCCTGTAATCCTCCTCTCTGGGAGAACGTACTTCTGGGTTCTTCGTTTTACATTGCCTGCTGCAGTACAGTGATGTACGGAGATACGCAATATATAAAGCCACATCTGTTTTAGATTCATAAGACAACACATACTACTTAGTGCAATCTTATTTTATAATAAATCACATTGTTGTATAAGCAGCGCTTCTATGCATGTAATATGCTATAAATTATGTTTTCTGATGACTCATCTTATTTTCCATCTATGAGATTAAGGCAGCGGATCAACTAGGGAAGCAGAGAGCTGATATTATGTTCAAATACATTTAATTAATTGGGTCTATATGTCATCGCCACAAATGCATCGTGGGACAAGACAGAATCTGTACTCGTCTAAAAACACACACCTTCTCCCCAATGCAAAGATGAGATCTCTATAATAACAGCATGGTATTACAATAAAACACTGGCACTTTGCTCATATGCAAAGCCAGCCAGCCTCTTGTCACACTGGGCCACGATGTGTCTCAAAGCCAGATGGACCCTCTGTCACACTGGGGCATAGTGGGTCTCAGAGACAGTGACCTACGGCATGTTGTCTCAGGACCTCTGACTAGCAGTGGGGCTAGATATTGATCCTGTCATTCTGATTAATAAGGAGTCACACATCCAGCTGCAGGGAATATTATTGGTTGGTGAGTGTTGACCAGAACTGACACCTCTGTAGGAGAGGGGACAGAGTTTTGGCACAAGATACTGTATGTGCAGACATGTATGCAGACTGCATAAGCAGTGTGCTGGAATAGCAACCCAGTGATGGGCAACCGGCTGCGTCCAGCTCCCAGATCAATTTCTGTGTAGCAACAAATGGCATTGCCATACAGATATGATTCAAGGACCTTTACAAATGTACCAATAATATGCATGTATTTTGTATCACTGGAAATATTAATATTTTATCTTTAAAGCTGCACTAGGCAAGATTTTTATGTAAATTGATTGAGACTTCTCTCTCGAACACAGAGGACACTGGGGACCTTGGAAATTGCAAACCCTCTCTTAAGTTTTAGATTTTTCTACTCTCAGCAAAAAGATTTGTTCTTTTATGGTTTACTGTGACCTCTAACAGTCCACAATTTAGAGGTTCCTGCTCACTGATAATGAAACCAGGCTTGAGTGCAAGTCTGTCCACCTGTCCCTCTATCTGTTAGCAGGATATACAAAAAAGTTATGAACGGATTTGAACAAAATATTGTACAAAAGTAGGTCATGGGCCAACTTAGAGCTGATTAACTTTCCACGACCATTAAGTATCAGCAGGGGTTTTTCCAAATGGTTGTGAGTGAAACAAAGCGTCACAGCGCACGCACGCTGAAGACGCATAGCCCCACACACCTACATTGTGTTATAGCGTGCGGATTCCAAACGCATGCTCTGTGGTGGCTCACACTATCACAAACTATCCTTGGCCTTAGTATCTTGATGACGGTTCCATCAAAGTTCCAATGAAGCCCTTAGTTTTCCCAAAACACAGTTTTAGGGAGTGAGGCTAACACTAATGCTACCACAATGATGACGTTGCCTCTACGCTGCCGGAATAAAGGTTCCTCTGCAATATACCAAAACCTGTCAGAGAGAAGGAAGACATTTTTCTTAAGTCTCTAAATGCCTTAAGACAAGGAAGAATCAGCCTCATACATGAATTGCAAGAGATCATATCCCGCCTCGACTTCTCGTATTTTACTCTCATACGGCCGTATACTTCCAAAGTACCGGAAAAAAACGTTACAAAACGTTAATATTTTTATACGGGGAAACTGTATACATTGGATGGCTTCCTTGTTATCAAACTGCAGTCATGTCATCCCTGTTAGAGATCTTTGGTGCAATGCACAACAGAGAAACAACAAGCTAGAAATAACCATTTGAAAATGACTCATCAGAGGAATGCTATTTGACACAAAGACAGAGAAATGTGTCAAAGCCCTGACTTGGTGCATGCTGAGATCTAGGCTGGCCAGTCTACTTTCTGACCATCTGTCGTACAAGGCCCTCGTGTTATTCGCACCTCCTGTGTGTATTACCTCCGGTGTTTACCGAAATCGCTCAATGATGCATCCTCTGAGCAGATTTATTTTGACAACGCAGGACTCAACCTGCAAGGGATTAGTTCTGACGACTGACAGGAGGAGCCTGCAGAAATTATTTCTATTTATAATTTGAGCTCACACATCCTCACGCTCCCTCAGACCTACAGGTCCAATGATGCTGCTGCGTGGCACAATTAGACATCCATGCATGAACACCTACAGCATGCAAATCAAAATCTACACACATTGTATTCCGAATCAGCCTGCAAATCTGCTTCCTCTCCGATTACGGTCATGTGATATCATTTTCAAGAGGCTTTGTCCTTTCTCGAGGTTAAGAAACATTTACATTTACTGTATACATACAATACATTTACAGAGCAACAAAACTATGTAATGAGATTCTCCACCACACAAAACACAGCACATATCCAATTAAACCTCACACTAACAAGTATTGTTGCAGGGTTCATCTTGTTCTCGTGAATGAGTGGAAGTTCAGAGCGCTATCATTCCTATTGGTCAAGATGGGGACTGATCCCATTGTTACGGCTGTGCACTTCGGCACATTTCAATGTGTAATGGGTAAAAAATAAAGAATACTAAAACTAGAGTCCAACACAAAAAAGAGTGCTTGGACCCAAGCTCACTCGATCCAGATAGGAGCAAGCATGGAAGGAGTGGCATAGCTGGAGTGAAAGAACAGATTTTAAAAGAATAAAGCAGAATTTTACACCATTTCCAAATCTCCATAGGGAAATAACAAGACACATACAGTATCTGCTCTACTGATGCAATGCTGAATGCTGTCCATAGTGAGTCAGTCACTTTTAAATAATTCTGCAACATATTTCTAATATCAAACCAGGAAGGCGTACGCTGCATTACTTTTGTAAAACTAAAGGGGGTATGTTCCTGGTCTGTCCAGTTTGTTCATCATCTCAGATATAACATAGTACCTATGTGAGGGGAAGGTAAGTATGAGTAATATACTGGCAAGGCTTTGATGATACCACATCTATCACTGAAGTGGCAATCATGCTGACAATCTTACACAATGGTGAACTGTACATTAAAGGCCGTGCACGGATCCAGCTGCATGACCCAATAGGGGCTCAATTGACAATTACTTTGCCTTTCAAGACAAGCTGAAACGGCGATAAAACCAACTCCAACTCTTTGCACTACTAGTACTGTTATGGGCTCTTTTCTGTCTGCCCAGAAAAGAAGAGCAGGTGTCAGAACATCTTAGCTCCAGATCAGTGTGTACTGGTGGTGTTTTCCAGCATGGTAATACCACGTTTCTGATAGCAATCAAAATAGCTACATGATGTAGGTAAACTTGGCAGAAAAGCTCTCTAACCCATTTCAAACACTCAAGATCATCCATAACATGGAAGTTAATAATGATCCACAACATTTATAGCAGTGTTTGAAAGAAGCCCACTTCAAAGCTAAAAAAGTGTCATCCTACAACTTGGCAACACCTTTTGCAACCTACTTTACAGATACGGGCAGCAGTGAATAAGAACATGAAGGCTATGAAATACAATTCCTCATTATCAAATGACATTGACCTCAGGGTAACCTGCAGTTACAACTAGACTCAAAGAAAAGTCTCAAGAAATCCTAGAGGGATTTTTCATGTAGGTCAGAGTAGAAGACCTATTTGTTCTTCTGCCCCCGTAATCTGGAACAAGCTGATTTAACAATATCAAAGTCTTGTGGTTTCTGGTGGATATTTATATGCGTTATCTTTCTAATGGGTTAATAACCGAGCTTCTAATAATTCCCTTTCTCGGCTGCTGTGCTTACTTCACTTTCTGATCGTATACAGCTGTTAGAGCAGCCCTGTTTACCTCAATGAGTAATTCAGGGCACTAAGTTAGTCCGGGGTCAGGGGTTCAATTCCCACTGGTGTCACCCATCATAAAGAGGTATGCACTCATGGTACTGTAAGGAGCATACAGTATAAAAGCATCCACCATATTGCATATGTTATCCACTAAATGTAAGACGTTAAAGGGATATTTCAGTTTGTTAGGGCATTGCTGTGTCACATTTGTAGTATTTGGCATTCATTAAAATAGCCTCTTTTTTTCTGGTGTCGTTTTAGGTTATTGTAAAAAGTGTAAAGACTGAACTGCTATTTCATAACAAATTCAACTACAATTTTACTGTTGTAGCTTCATTTCATGACAGCTTTACCACCATGACAAAGGACCACAGTCAGCCTTTAGAACACTGATGATGAAAAATGCCGACTGTGAAAAGAAAGAGGAATTTTACTAAAGAGCTACACATGACAAAGGCCGAAAATTATATCTTTTGAAGTAACAGAATGCCTTATCAAAGCGGAGAATTAGGCCTGCAGCACAACGTGACAAGTAGCGCAGCTCAGGCCTATTGAGTATCATTGACCTGAGGGGTCTTTGTGATGGAGTTTCAGTCTGAATCAGACCAGTATAAGACCAGCAATTTGGAGAGATGTCTCTTTAGCACATATCCACTTACAGGGCTATATTGAGATCAAACATAACGGTTTCTGTCTGACCAGACCTCAGGCACACTCATCTGGCCAAAGTGAAGGGAGTGGAAACCAAATATCCTGACACAGGCAAAGCACTCGTGTGTTACACATTCTAAGGCCAAAACATTTCAACCACCTTTTCTCCTAAACGTTCCTCCAGTGTATGGTTTATTGATGACATTATTTATTTGAGTTAGAATTATAAATTGCACTTATGCTTAAATAATTTGAGTTTCAGATAGGTCTGGGGCCAGATAGGTTGGGCAAATAAAAAAAAATGCATATACAGCATGTGAGGTCTTTCGTTGTCTAAGTAGGTATGGTGTCATTTCCATGTTGTGCTTACAGTCAGCAAAGACTGGAGCTAATTATCATCAATCAATTTCTGCAGAATGAGTGGATGTGACAGATAATATAAGATTATTATTGACCTAGTGTCCCCCTAGTCACACTTCTGACTGAGACCCAACAGGACCACCACATGCAGATAAATGTGTCACATTTCTGCTCTTATACCCATCAAGTGGATATTACAGTAATCTAGCTACCGTGAACCATAAACACCTACAGTAAGTCTTTATTAAAGGACCAGTAAGTGTTTGGGGCAGAACTGCCTCTTGGTTTGTACTGTACTGTATATTGTTGAAGGAATCAATTTCTTCAAAGAGATCCATTGTTGAACATTGCAACATATTCATACCAGCCCTACTCAGATGATTTTGATGCGATGGTTATGTTGGTGCTGTAGAAGGTACGAACAATGAATCAGATGGCACATCGGATTTGCTCTCTGTATAAGCTGCTGATTACAAACATGCATATGTATTTAGGAGGTTATACATTAAACATACCACTAAGTGATTGCAATTTCCAAACTTTAATAAGAATGAAATGGATATTTTAAAAGGAAAAGTTTTATTTTAAAAAGGGGTTTATGGTCAATTGTTGTGTGGCGTCTGCCAATGCTCATGTTTACACCAACCGTTCACTTCCTCTAATCTTATGATTTGAATGGAAAAAAATTACCTGAAATAAGTTATTTATTTTCAAATGTAAAAGCTAGCCTGTTAGTAGGCAGGGTACCTCATTTGAGACACAAGAGGCAAAAATATGAACTTCAAACTCATGTTGGATAGGCAAAATGAAGTCTGCTCTATTTTAATCAGCAATGGCCACGAAATATGGATTGCCTTTTCCTTTAAATACATTGTTGTGCATGAAGTATAAACTTGGGGTGAGCAAACCTCTGTATGGCTTAAGGACAAAATGTGAGAATATTTTCGCACAATTACAGAGCCGAGAACTCAAAGCGGGTGAGCCACTCAGTGATACTAGTGAATAGCTATAGTGGATGACTTAAAAGGTTCATGGCACTGAAGACCTGAAACCATTTGCTGGAGACCTATGCAACTAATTACTCAAAATATAAGCTATTCCAATTTGCAATTATGACACATGCACATGGAATATTGAGTAAGTATTTTAAATTGGGTTTTGCACTTTAGTTCATGCATACACATGATGTATAAGAAGCCCACGCCATGGCACCCTCAAGGCCATTGGCATTCACAAGGCTTTACATCCTGACAAACCTCACACCTGCAGGTTCACATTAAGTATGCACAAGTTGTTCTGAGGGGGAGAAAATGTGAGTTGAGAGAGAAATGCCTGTGATTTATGCTCAAGCACATTGCAATGCTGCTTTTCTTAGGTACACACACACAACAACGTTATAGCACGTCAGAGCACTATTTTAAGTATAAGACATCTCGAATCACTTATCACTCACCTCGACTATACACACAGATATATAACCTCTACGATTATAGAGCCTGTCTCAAGATGGCTATTTGACAGAGGGCTTCAATAACGTTGATGACTGGAACACGTGGACAAGAGACCACACAACATATTAATGGTGTTTTCTCAACATTTGGGTTTGTTCTATATTTAGGCTATGTATGGATCATCCTTTCTCTGACAGAGGACTGCCAGTTAATACAATCTCCCACAAACGCTCTTGGTTTTAAGACAGCAATAGCTCTATGGTTTATGGTTTATTCTCCGCAGGTCATAGCCTGACTAGCAAATAGGCTAAATTGGACGTGCCTAAATTGATCCACTAGTTTATCCTTATAGCTGTTGTATGGTATATTGAGTAATAAATAAGCAAAATCAAAGACTCACGACCAACGCATGGATTAGTGGATGCGTATCATATAACTGATAGCATCACATTGAGCAGCAGAGGATTAAATTCACGCACGCACACACACACGTACACGCACGCACACACACACGTACACACACACACACACACTATATCAAAGAGCCCTTCTTGAAGCTTTTCATAGGCAAACAGGTGCTAGATTAAATCAGGAGGCTAAAGACAAAAGCTCAGTGTCTGTTACTTGGCTTGGTCACCACAGAAGTCAAGTCAAAGCCTGAAACGATAGACCAAGCGGTGCGTTTAAATGCAAGGAGTGTTGAAAGACAAATGTGAATGCAATGACAAATAAATCACAGTAAAGGTGATTTCCAACCCTTTGATCCACACATGGTACGTAACTAATATCAACTTCAATTTAGACAAATAACCTGAAAACACAAAGCAAGCAGGGAATTAAACCAAATATAATAGGGTACATTGCAACGTGTGAGCTTTAACATCATGATTTACGTAACATAATAGCTGATACATTAACAATGCATCTTAATTTCCGTTGTATACATTTCTCCTACAAATATCCTGTGTGAGGCATAAACAGATATAAAAGCTGAGCGATGTATGCTAAGGGGCAGCTTTTCTCACACTGTGACGAATTTACTGCTGCTGGAAGTAGCATTGCACAATCCATTTTAACATATAGTATGCAGTTTTGTGGGCACTCTCATCTAAGTCAGCTCACAATACCAGGAAGGCAGGTATTTGCGGTGCTAATGGGAATCGAGACAGTAATCCTGGCAACATTAGTGCCATGTTTGATTTGATCTTTATTTTTCTCGAACCATAAACAAACACAATCTATAATAATCACCAACAACATAAAAATTTAAAATAAAATAAGTTCGAGAAGGGACAGGATGAAGCCAAGGCTTTTCTTGTCCTGCCTGTAACAAAACAGTAGTAAAAGTCTAATCATATGCCAAAATGAATCTAAATTTCTAAAAGTTATATATAAATAAAATAAAATAATCCACATATAAAAAATGTTCTTTCCAACCAAACTCAACTCCAGTCAGGGAATTCAGCACCAACCATCAGCTAGTTGTTTTATGTTTGTCTGTTGTTGTTTTTTTCCAAAATCGTCCCCCACCCTGTTGAAGAAACCACACCAAACAAACTTCTCAGGGAGAAGCAACAGAATATATTTAAAACGGAACATACTCATTGCCCTTTGTGTTATGTTACATTGTTTGACAAGTTTCATAATGTTATCCAGTTTTACTCCTTTTTTCCGTTCATTGTAACGACCTTCTCCATGTTTAACCAGCTCATTCTGCTTGAGTCAACAACTTCTCGTCCTCCTGCTGCTGCCGGTTCATCAGCCTATAGCCCACATGTGTGTATTCAATGCAAAGCTCTGACACCATGATCATAAATATTGCATTGGGCTGGTGGGCTTAACCCTGAGGGCGCTAGCTCTCCTGTGAACATCAGAGGTAAATCAACAACAAAGTCATGGCCAGGACAGGTCTGCACCTGTACAGCTGGGTGCTGGTGGGCCATGACATCATGCAGGGTAACACAATCCCCAGATAAACATGTTGTGCGCAATATCAGCTCAGAGGGACGCGGTCCAAACCAGTAACAACGACTTCATCCGCCATGTCGTCATGCATAAACAGCTATGTAGCTTTTAGACATTTCATCTTGTTCTTCTCCTTATACAATATAGTTCCAAGCAGTAGCACAAAATGCTATAGCTGTTTTCTTATGTCCAGCTGTTTTCTGTCAAGGTTACGTTTTACTGTCATGCAGAGCTGCATCTCGTGAGCGGAGAGACCAATGCATTTTCTACGTCTATCCGCCTCATCTGTTCAGTGTCAGTCTCAGCAGTGTCCCATGTATACCAAAGCCACACAGACATCAATCATGATAAGCACACAGAGGCCATCTACTGTAGATTTGTACGTGCAGCTAAAGAAAATTTGAATTCTCCGCCCTTGAATTCTGGATAAAGCAATTAACACCTATTAAGGGTATCGTGACTTTATCCAGGATTTGGGTGTAACAGATGAAAATATGATTAGTAAAAATTGGTGGCTGCAATTTATCACAGAATTTAAAAACAAAAAAAAGGTAAAACATTTTACAATCAAAATATCTATGTTTTAGAAAAAAGGTTAGACGATGACTTACAGGATTAATCTAAAACGTGTTTGAAAGGAAGGAAATATGCATTTGGATTATGAGATCATTGGCACTAACATATAAATTAAATAATTCAAATTACTCTCAGAAAAGTGGAACAAATATACTCTAAACTCTAATGTACTCCAGTCTGTAACAGATTATCCAATTTGAATGTAACCTCCCCATCCTGCTTTTGCCAGTGTAGCCTTCCATCCTAAGTCCTGGCACTTGATTAGTATAAATGAGTGTAGTGTTAGTGGCACCTAGGACACATAGGACCATCTCATGTTGCTCTGGCACCTAAGAGTAGACTGTAGTGAATTGTCCCATATGATGATGGATAGGATTACCTGTAGTGGCCTCCAGAATCCACTTTCAAGGGCAATCTTGAGCTTCTGTTGAAATGGACCAGATGCAATAAGATGATGGCCTCTTGCATTGAGGCTGTGAATCGTCCCACAGTGCAAAAAGGACAAAGCGTCCACATATATGTATATATATATATACATATATGTGATGATATGTAAGTCGCTTTGGATAAAATCTTCTGCTAAATGCCGTATTGTAATGTAATAAAATAAAATATATATAATTGTATAGCAACTTATAAATAGTTGAGCAATGGGAGTTGGGAATCTTACTCGTATAAACTATCTACGTGTGTGGGTGTTGTTGTTAAACGTGGCTTGATTCTGTATCTAAACTCCCTGCTGTTGCACCATATAATCCAGG
Source organism: Acanthochaenus luetkenii (assembly GCA_900312575.1). Lineage (NCBI taxonomy): Eukaryota > Metazoa > Chordata > Actinopteri > Beryciformes > Stephanoberycidae > Acanthochaenus > Acanthochaenus luetkenii. The sequence goes on along the minus strand of OMOT01017110.1, from coordinate 15,333 downwards.
GGTATATACAGGGCTTCATTTGTGCCGGATCCTGCCGGAACAGGATCTCCATCGTTACTTATGGTGCCGCTGAAACACCCAGGGTGCATTTTATTGTTCCGAACAGAGCACCAGTGCCATCTTGTGGAATAATTCTGGAAATATGGAACCACCCTTGCTCGACTCCAACCCGAGTGAAAAACCTGCATCATAGATGACAAAACTATGTGAGAATGGAAACATACGCAGGTTTCAGGCGCGTTTGTATTTTCCCTGCAATCAAATTTCATAAAATGATAATGAATTTGGTCATAAGTAATATCCATTGTACTAATTCTTGCTTGATGTGCCATGGTTAAGCCCTGCTTACTCATAATAATTCGCTAGATGTAAACATTTTACAACTTTAAAACATGTAACACCCACATACTTCCATAGAACAACTGTGTTTTCAATTGGGCTAGAAATAATCATTTTAGAGCTTTTTATTTAATTAATCTTTATCTTGAAGGGGAATCCTTCCATATATCTCACGTTCAGTGTGTGAGAGTTGGCAGCCCTGTCATGTTCAACCTATAGTAAGAAATCAATGATTTTTTTATTTTTTTTATTTTATTTGGGTGAAGTTTTGGCTTCTAATTAATAAAATCCAAGCATGCTCCAAACTGGGAATGTGGGATTCAGGAGCATGTAGGAAAACAGCACCTCTCTGAGGTAGCACGTGGCTAAACATGGTATTACTACCTGATGTCATCCCTACAGCATGTGATGCTTATCAGGTCAATGCTATTTAATGATCAATGAATGGTCAATGCCGGCGACAGAGGGTAAGTTCTCCAGAACTCCTATTATACCATAAAATAGATATAAAAAACCTTAACCATAAAATTTCCTGATCAGTGATTGAGATAACATATAAACACAAATAAGTTCATTGACTAAACCATGTAGAAAACTATTCATATTGAAAATGCTGAAAAACGTGTCTTTTTGTTTTTTTTGTTTGGGCTTGCTGACAAAAAGCATCTTTCTGAGGTAACTGGAACTGGTAGGAACAAGAGGACTGTGTAACAGTGGTGCTGCAAAACCACGTGACCTCATAGCACCACCATGTCAAATTTTAATCAGTTCACAAAATTGTTCATTTCGGTAGGTGTATTACTTCATATTAATTACAGCATCGCAACACCACCATGTGACAAAATCCAGTGGAGAGCCCTCTCTATAGCTGGTTTCTTAAGCTTAAACTACAACAATTCCCCGTATATTGCATATTCGGTGGTGTAATAATGAATACATGGCTATTGTCCCTGTGTACGTTTTTTTCTTAGCAAGCTGGCTGGCATGTCTGCTGTACTGTGGTAGCATGACTAAGCCAACAGCTTTCACCCTATTAACATTACTTAACCTGCTATAGATGTTGTGGCATAGTGAAATATATTTACCTCACACATAATGGAAACTAGCTTTAACTGACTGGCTTTACCTTTGGACAATTGATGCAATAACAATAAAAACAACAATTGAGATATACAAACAACAAGAAGGCTCCAGGTTGTGAGGATGGTTTTGGGGGGGAACGATATGGGCATGGACAATCTAATGTTACATTATCAATGGACCTAATTTCTATTCTATTGCTCAATATTTTCAAAGCTGATGCAATCGCTGGAGTGCCACACAGTCTATTCTATTGAGTAATCAAAAACGAATCTGTAAAGCTATGTTTTTAATTTGCATATATTATCATTAAGAACACGAATATTATGGACAATATGCATGGTGGTGGGTAACAGGCTTTTGAATGGCACGTTATAATAATGACGTGCCACTCAAGCAAAATTATACTTTCTGTGTCAGTATGCTCTCGGTGCAGTCTGTAAAGCTACAGGCTTCAAACCTGCATCCTGAAATTATTACAAATATATATAGTTAGGGACAGTTTAATCATGTCCAGCATGCTATTGGGGCAAGATAATGAGTAAATAATAATAAGAAAATAAACACATTTTGAGCATTGACACTGGATTTCATAAAGAGGCTCTGTAGCAGCAACCAATGATTTGATAACTATAACCCTTCTTTTCTTGCACTCATTTAACCCAACCATGTGCTGCATTGTGCGTCACAGTAAATTTAGAGCCAAGAGAATGAAAACACAAAAATGCTCGAAAGACATCCTGAAAATATGAGTCTGGTGGTGTTTTTCATGAATAATCTTAATTGGTACTTTTGGCACCCTGGTGAGGAAAAGGGCCGTAGTTCTGTCCAGTAAGGGGCACATGTGTGGCACCAGAGGTATGAGTCATGGTATGAGTCATGTAGGACTTCATTCAGAGTTTGTTGTACACACACACACACACACATGAAACACTTCCACATATATGCATACTACATTACATTACATTACGGCATTTAGCAGATGCTTTTATCCAAAGCGACTTACAGTACATATCATCATACCGTTGGCGGAGGCAGCCACGCAAGGCGCCGACCTGCTCAACGGGAACAATTTGGGGGTTAGGTGTCTTGCTCAAGGACACTACGACCTCCTGAGCTACTGCCGCCCTTATACCAAGCTTTCTTCATCACACCTTAAAAACCATGTGCCACTCAATAGGGCAAATTGAAAGTAAATGTACCTATTAGTGGTTAGCAGTGAATAAGGCACTCAGTCATGACTAAATAAGACATGTATTAATCTAACAACATCCTGACATAATTTATTAAAAAATAAGCAGGAAAAATAGCATACATTTGAGGTGTTTCATTATGCATTATATAATTTTTCATGTGCATTTAATAATATGCTTGCCCAAATTACACAACAGTTTAGGTATTTATGCAAATGATTAAAACATTATTCTACATTTGGTGTGATAATCCAAGATAAATGGAAGCACTGCCATTTTCTTTATTAGCTAAATTCAACATTTTTATCGCTATCACTCGAGTCAGAACTCAACTGCAAACCACCATGATTGTGTGTCATTTTTAAGAATGCAATGTGTGACAATTTTATCCTATGTTATGACAAATATTGTGTTGCACCAATATCACAGTTTCACAAGAGATTTGCCAAATGTGATATTTTAAATCACTTGAAGAGTTTCTCTATTCCTATTTAATGAAAAAGATTTCCCATAACATGCTTATTTATAAAGAAGCCTATTAAAATATTTACAATAGTATGTGTATCACAATGTCATGGTTTGCTACCCAAAACCATAAAACAGCCTTGTCACATGAACCACTCCTGTGGGCTCTAGTTTCTGAATTATTTTCTTTTTCTCTTTATGATCTATATATCTGCCTATTTAGTTAGTATTCACTTGGCTTCAAAAGCCATACAGCTGTTGGAATATACTGAGTGTGAATTGAAGATAGATAGATTAAATGGCTTGGACCAAAATTGCTAACAAATGCTAGCAAACCTCAGGTAGGCAGAGGGACATAACTGGCTCTCAGTTCATGATGAACTATCATTTTCCCCTATTACAGCTATTGTGCCAACGCATTTGGGGAGATGATATATTGATGTAATTATTTAGCAGTGATTTCAGCTCTCTTGACTACTAGTTGAGCAGTCACCTTTAATGTTAGGCTATTTGGCTTACAAGTTACTGTTAGCAACTGAACCATTAGCAAACCTAACTTATAAATAACATATTACATACATACAGAGAGGCACTACTTCTCGTTTTACATATATATATATATAAAAGAATCTGGAAGTAAGTTCTCATGTCATGTGATGTCATATGAATTTCATTTGAATATAAGAGGAGGATTATGAGAGTTGTATGAAAATGTGCAGGTTTGCGTCATAATTTTCATAATAGTTCATTCACTCACTCACGGTTAGCCTATCTGCCCCTAGTGGCCGTTAGGAGGCATGGCCATTTCTACAGGTGACACATTGAACCCGGATCATTCACTCGCCTCCCTGCAATACTGCTGAATTGTGTAGGGTGTTTCGCGTCTATGACACTGTGTGTCTTTGTTTACTTGTATTAATTAGAAACTGCTCAGTAAACAACAGACAGGATTTGTTGAAAATGATTATCTAAAATGCTGCACACCATAATGAAGTTTGATTATACACAGGTATGGAATGTTCATGCTTTCTGTGTGGCTGATGTGCAGGAGCACTGTATGGGTACCAATGTGATGTCTGTATACCTTGACATACATGCATCTTGCACCTTCATGATGACTGCACACCTGCAAACTCAATACTTTAGTGGTTCAGCTTTTCCCCCAAGAAGGAACAAAACCCACAACAGAATTGGCTACAGGTTCCAGTTCCTCTTTGTTCAGCCAGTCCTCAACAGAGGCATATCTATGTCACTGAGGTGCCATCTTCATTGTTTCAACGTGCCCAGACGTAATTATATAATACTTGTGTCATTTTTCGCATGAAGCATAAACAAGTTACACTTGACTGACTAACCTGAATTTGGCCATTGAAAACCACAGTGCTGTAGATGTGTTACAGTAAAAAATTGGTATGTACCCAGACATATCCCTGCTGACCTAGGATCAAATACCAAAAGAACCATTCTCCTCATCTTTCTTACTGTCTCAATAGAATGTAGCCCTATAGAAGAGTGTACTGCCCACTCTCCTAAAAACATGGATTTGTATACATTCATAATTTCACTCGTACAGACATCGAGTATGTTGTTAGCCCCATTGTCTTTATTTAATAAATGTATTACCATCAAAGACTTTTGGAAAGTCTTAATTTAATGTTTACATCCGGATCTCAGTGCAGTGGCTTGGAGAGGAAGCTCTCGCCCCTTCATTTGATTGCCTAAGTTGCAGGCGTTTCAGGTAACCAGCTACTTCACTCATCGGCACATAATTTACTAGAATTTCCAGCTCAATAGATGATTGTAACACAAGTAACATAGCTAGCTAGACTAGCTAGCAAGCAAGCTAACTTACCAGTCGAGTAAGAAGAATGATACGACGATATGTCCGCATCAGTGCGAAATGCTTTGTCTAACTTCCTTTTTCACCGATCAAAAGCTTCTCCAGTATTACATGAAAGGACAGATTAGCAGACAATGGTATGTAGACAAAACAAATGCACATATTAGCATAGCGCACATAAGACACTAAAGCAGTGCGGACACAATAACATAGACTACAGCATGCGTCGGACAGAACAAACACACCTACAGTAAAAGCACATATATGACACTAAAGCACATAGCATACACTTCAGCACAGACAATAGCACACACTGAACAGGACAAATGCACATACTAGAGGCAAGACAGGCTAGCAGGATAAGACAGCTAATGTACACATATCTGGCTATTAATACGCCATAATTTCAGCTGCCCTGTGAAGGAACAGTAAGTACTAAGTTCTTTAATATGCGCTTGTACTGAATTCCATTCCTGCGACGCCTTAATTGAGAATGCAGAGCAGCTAAAAGCGCTTTTTATAATGGGTACAACACAGTGTCCTCGACTTGAACCTCTGGTTACCCGTTTGACCTCTGTGTGATGCATGTTTGAAGCGGAGGGGGAGCAGTATTATGCAAGATTTTAAAAACAAATACTTAATTAAATTATCCCAACTCAAAAGTGTATACTTTCTTAAAATGAGGCAGTGTGTTTGGCTTACGGTCCAAAACTTTGAGAGTCTGTCTGTACAATGTGTCAAGTAACATAAGTGTCGTTTTATTAGCTTGTGCCAAACTTGTCAAGCAATATGTGAGGTGTGAAATTATCATTGCATTCATATATAACTTGGTCGCGTCAGTGGTTATTGAATTTCTGGTTAATCTGAAGTTAGATAAATTAACCCTATGACGTACTTTCTTCACATGAGATTTAAAAGATGGATGTGAGTCAATCAGGATGCTCAAATATTTGTACTCAGAGACAACTTGTCGTTTTTCTCCTTATGTCTGGTTCTGGAGTGGTACATGGCTTTTTTGAGAAAAACATGCTCACAGATTTAGTTATATAGTAGTTATATTGAGTTGAAGGCATGATTTAGCCAAGCTGTGATGTGGCCCAGTGTATCGGTAAGTGTAGCTGCTGCCTGTTGTTTTGTGCTGCCATGTGCATAGATTACTGTGTCATCAGCATATAGCTGAATCTCCACATCAGAGCACACAGAAGGTAGATTGTTGACATAAAGGCTCAACAGAAATGCTATTTCTTTGCTCAGTTATGTGTCTATCTTCTTCCGACAGTTATTGAGTGAGCAGACTGAAGAAATAGAGTGGTGCGTGGGCCCTTAAGTCCTCCCTCTCCACAAAATATCGTGTACTTCGTCACCTCCAATCTTGTGGTGTGCTTGTACATCCATGTGCGCATGCTTAAAAACCATGTGATAAATGTTTTTGTTGTTGTACGGGGACCCACTTTGCTCACTAGCACTACTAGTGGCCGAAAACTCCATTGCTCATCTGTAAGCTAGACAGAAATAATCAGGATGGATAAAATGCTGTTGATTGTATGTTTATGTAGTGAACTGTTCAATCTGCAGACTTACACTCAATCTATCATATGGCTCTTATCATGTGAAACCTCCAATTTAGGTGCTTTTTAATGTGTTTGCCATAAAATGCCAGTTTGGAAATACAAGGTTTTCTGTCATTTCTGCCCCTCTTCACTCCACTTGTAAGTCACTTTGGACAAAAGCATCTGCTATATGCTGTAATGTAATGTAATGTTGCGGTGGTCGGTGACTTCGATTGCCTGTTTAAGGTATCCTATATAAGGTTGGCCCTTTGCAGGCTCAAAAAGTAATAAGTAATCTAAATTAAGAGTAACGGTCTCCACCGCTCACCTCCAGGTCCAGGTATAGGAATATCCTCCAGGACCTTCTAATACCACACTTGTTTACTGTTGCTACCTAACAACAGCTATCTTTGCAGCTGCACTAGGGGAGGTGGTTGAGCCTGAATGTTTATAGTTTGAGCTATAGGGGAGGAGGTATTTTTCCAACCCAGAAAATATATATTGAGCTGAATACAGAGAACAACAACGAACCAAATGGGGAATGAATAGATTAGACGTTCATTCATCCACCCTACAATCTTCTCAATAGATCTAAAGATATGGTGGATCTATTGAGAAGATTGTAGGATAGAGTGGTGTAAAGCTTACTTTTAAGCTAGAGTGATAAATGAGGTACCAACTGAAAGTATACATACCATGCGAAGCTACCAATTTCATGATAACTTAGGAGGAAATGAGTTAAGTGCCTCTAAACTTCTGTTTAATTCAAAGTCGGACGTCAGGGATTCCCAGCTGGTAGAAGGTCGGAATTACCACCGCCGTACTTTCCATGGGGTTCATCTTTGAAAAACCAGGGCAGAGACATGGACGCCCACAAGAGGCTGATCTTTGTGTGGCTGGACTGGGTCTTGATTGGCTCCCCTCACAAAAGAACTTTGGAAATCCTTCCATTCAGGCTAGTTTGCAGCATTTGAACTGGAAAGCCTGCACTCAGAAGGTTTATCTAATTTTAATAAGAGGAGGTGGTGTTGGCCAATCAGAGTCCAATATTGTTACTATTCTGCCTGTGAGGACTGAGTCTGCAAATTCATTATATAAATACCCTTTTAATTAAACTACATTTATTTATTATTTAACATCATGAAGAACATTACTTTTATCCTGAGCCATGATATAAAATAGTGATAACTGAATAATATGAGACCTTTGATAAATTAAAATTAAACTTTAATGTATTTTGAAGATTATAAACATATTGAAATTAATATATGCACTATGTGCATGCAGGCATGATGTTGACGTGACGTAAGATAACTGCATCTTGGCAAGCTTGCATCTTGGTTGAGAAATCTTCCCTGTGTTTCATAATTGCAATTCCGACTAGAAGGGCCATTCCATTGCATTTTCCCTAGTAGAAAGTTGGAACTTCTTACTTTCTGACATTGCATCATTAACCTTACTTTTATTTATTTGTGATTTAAGATTAGAGGTAAAACACATTTTTTCTAGGACATTAAGTAATTTATCACTGTTGTCGACCACTTGTAACAACATTGATAGAACTTATCTCCTCCTACTTACGTTTCTGGCACAGCCCCCTACCCACCCCCAATTTTGGATGTGTGTGACTCCGCACTCAGACCCTGCACAGGCTGCAATTGCCTCATATCACTGTTTATGCTGCGGACACTAGGGGTCAAGGGGTCACCAAAGTCATCAAAGTCTTTCTATTGGTAGTAGCTTTAAATTATAGGTGATTGTTAGCAGTTGTTAGCTACATGCTAACGACTGTTATAGTGACCTTTCCCAAACAATTAACATTTTGCAAGCAGCAATTTATATAAAAATGAATTAAATGACAATGATTAATAAAGGTGATGGTAGCTAATGTATTTTATTTCATGGTGCAAAACGTAGAATAGCTAGCAAGCCTCTGTGTATTTTCCATAGGGATTTTGGACTACACACAAAGTGGCAGAAATGCTAGCTTTACAGCCTACACAATTACATTGGTACATTGGACTTCACCTCACTGTACAGCATTGTTCCTGTTTGTTAGTCAATATGTGACACAGTGCTTCTTCTTCTTTTTTATTCACTTTTGGCTTTGGCAGTTTTATTAGTAGTAGTAGTAGTATTATCATTAACCGAATTTGTGTCATATTATTATATATTATTATTATTTTATTACCGTCAGTTACCTATGCCAGTGTTTCTCAACCTGGGGGTCAGGACCCATCAGGTGGTTGTGAGATACTTTTTTGGGGTTGCGCAATTATTTATGGGATAGGAAAAAAAAGATAACTCTATAATAAAAATGTATTATGTCTATATTTTCAGATTTTTCCCAAATTTTTGCTGTTTTGTTGTGAAATACTGAATAGTTCTCAGCCTCTTGGCCTCCTCTGATAATAAAATAAAACAACCTGAAAAGAGGAAATCATTTTGCACATGCACGCTTGTGACAGTGACGGTCACAAATAGGCATGGCTTTGTTTTAAGCAGTCATGAACCAAAAAGGTTGAGAGACACTGGACTATGCCAGTAATATTTTTAGGCTGTAAATATGCCATTGTATAGATTTCAGCCGCATCATTTTTTATAGGATACCGGTTAATTTTCACTTCACTTTTAGACCTGGTGCTCTCTTTTGTTGAGGTAAGTAAAGTTTTACAGTAGGCTTTTAAGCAACTGGAAGATGAGTATTACATTGTTCATGTTCCTTGCTGGACACATTATATACTTTAAAGGTATTATAGTCTTCTGACATTTGCCACATAGGAAATATGAATCATATAATTTCCACAAAATGTCCTCAAAATGAGTCACTGGGATTTGACCAGTTGAATCATTTGCTTTCTGCTTGAGTTATCTGCCCATGAGGTGAGCTGGACCTTTTGGATTTGTTCACTTAAAAGAGATGTTCAGAATAATTTCCAAAATTACTGCAAATAACAAAAAATGGACTATTGGTCATTTAGCTTGTCTTTCAATTACATCTTTATGATCAAGTTTTACAATTACAAACAAGTGAACTATGAATTTGGCATGTAGAATGTAAACTAGCTCTAGTCAGGTAGGCTTGGCAAAATGTACTCTCCTCCTCAACTGATGCCAGAATTGCTTTTTTAAATGATTGTGAATGTCATATTAGGTAGCCTAATATGTACTTTTATTGGAGACTTCCAGCTAATTTGTCCGACTTGGGCTAGTTCCATGCCTTTGTGAGACGTTGTTCTCTTAAAAGGACTATTTGAAACAATGTTTGTAAATTACCCATTTCTAAATCTCAGTTCAGCTACTTGAATTCCACCCAAGGTCACTTTATTATGTAGACCTCCCCGCAAACAGCTCACTACTCCAGATCTCAACCCAATAGAGCCCCTTTAGGATGCGGTGGGGCGGGATGCTTGCGACATGAATGTGACGCCAAAAAATCAGCAGGAACTGCATGATGCTATCGAATCAAAGATCCCATTTGAATAATCCATGCCTCGAAAAATTCAGGCTGTTCTGGAGGGAAAGTGGGGTCCCACAGATACTAGCTAGGTGTACCTAATAAATTGGCCACTATGTTTGCATCATTTAAATGAAAGGGATGGTAATGTCTATACTATTGCTATACCCAGTCAATCCCAGTGTTTAAACTTGGTCTATACATTTTAATGGCAATAGCCCTATAAATTAGTAATTTACAGATGGAAAAAAATGCATGAAGCACATTGACGTCATCTAAATTCAGTCACTTTGAGGTGTAACTAAAAACATTCATAAATGTGATTTTCCAATGGCTTTAAGTTTGGGCAAACGCTGAGGTGCTACGAGAGCAACATTTCCTGTATAGACTATGTTCATTTAGCCTCTATTCAAACAAAATGAAGAAAAAAAACCTCTTCAGTTTTAACATGCCTACCATTCATACATGTAGGGTATTGTTGGACTGAAATGGAGATTAGAGTTGCACTGTGTAAAACCTCATAGCTGTAGCCACTTATTATAGCATTTCATATTGGCCAACACAATTATTATTGTTTGTCACGTGCATCTTTGCTAGAATAGAGCTGGAAGGTCAGTGTTTTCAATTACAGATTGTATTGCTGATACCCAGTATCAGATTCTTGATCATGACATCATCTGTGCCAGTGGACAGAGTTAACATCATGGAAGCCACATAGGCTGAGCACTGAAGACTGTTAATACCACAGTCAGATGGAGAGGCTTGGATATTGTCAATAGACTGATGTAGTTATTTGTTGTTGATAAGCGTGATGTATAACAATCTTTCAAAAGCACATTATATTCCTAATCTGTGCAATTCCATTAATTCTAATATTTCACATGCTACAATGTTTTTGGGAAATAGCTGAGTCTCGCTACAGTGAGACAAATAAGAAAAATAATATTTTTTGGTTAAAATATTGGGCTATTTTTAATTATACATTATTTGTATGAAATGCTGTTGGTGTAGCCACCAATTTCACAAACTACGTCTTGAACATTAATAGGGGTAATTTTACAAACAGTTCTCTTTTTGATCATCTCAGATAATTGTAATTTCATGAAGTTTCAAAGTTTTGTTCTAGTGAGAGGAAGGCTGATTCATTGAATAGAGTCTGTGTTATTTTGGCCAGTTGTGCCACATTTCTCATTCAGCCATACATTATCAGAGATGTAGAGCTCTGTAATACAAAAAAATATAGATGTTATGTGTTATGTGGGGTATATGAACCATATACAGTGTAGGGTAAATAGTATAGCCTAGATGCTAACAATATTATCGAATTCATAAAACGATTGAAATTCTGACCAGGAAATCAAATCTAATCATGTTTATTTATATAGCCTTTTTATACAAGCATGTCTCAAAGGGCTTTACACACCATAATATATACATACTACATCATTATCATATACATTCACATCATATACTACATCATATAAGTACTACATCATAGTAAGAGTAAGAGTGTTACACCATTTGTGAGAGAAACATTTTTCACTCAAAATTACGTAGTATAAATGTAAAAAATGTAGTCTACGATTGTGATTTGTACATGTTTCAAGATTTAATGGCTTTTGTAGCATAAACAATACAAGCCACAGTTATTCCTTCTTTATGGGGTAATAATAATAATGACATTTTAACATTTTAAGTGTTCTGGCAGAACCAAGCACACCAATAATGAATAATCTGAAATAAAAGACAAATTAAGCAGTCAATTTCAAAGGTCAAATCTGTTCGGTTCTACGTTTATCGTGAAATGTGAATAGTTCCAAATAGCACTCAAAGCAGCTGTGTAGTACTGCCTGTTCAGTACATAGTCTTATTATGATTGAAGAGCAAGGGATTCAGCCAGTCTAATGCTGTATGATTGTTTATCCAACATGAATCAAAACAGCTTATGGTCTTTAGTATCCTTTTGCAAAGACTATGCTGTAATTATTCCAAATAAACCTTTTCCTTTCCAATATATTCATTTTCCTTCATTTTCATTGTAGAATTTATTACGTTTCTTTCTTTTAGTGTTTATTTTTTCTTTGATATTTATTTTTTGCGATGCTTTTTCTTTGTCTCTGTTTTATGCTTTTGCTCTGTATCTTTTTCTGTCTCCCCTCCCTCTCTCTGTCCTTCTTTCTCTCCTTTCTTTTTCTTTGGCTGCTTTTCATTCTGTTTTTCTTTCATTGTTTTTCTTTTCTCTCTCGCCTAGGGACCCCATTTTTTCTCTTCCTCTATTCAGGTTTTCTTTATTCTCTTTTCTGAATAGTTGTGGTACTTTAAGGGGAAGGGGAAAGAGAGGGAGAGGGGAGGGTAGTTAGTTTCAGTCAAAGCAGCAGCACAAAACTTCCTCCCACACCACATGCAGTGTCTCTCGGAATGAGCTTGTCACCGACTTGACGACACGCTCCTCCTATGTATACCACCGTGGATGACAACCCTACAGTGAATCGGTAGTAGGCCAATAGACGTAAGCCTACAGATAATATATTGATGATCGTCCTCTTAAACATCGATGGGGACATGTTGCACAGAGCCTCTGTGTCCCAGTCGCTGTCCCTGGTTAAGTGGTGTTAGTTCAGTGTTCAGTATCACGTGGTGACACATGATGTGGTGGTGCGTTAAACCGGCCACAGTTGTGTGTGAATACGATTATCTCCCGACTGAGGTGCATAGAGGGAAGCATTTGTGCTTCACAAGAACATCTTCATCACTGCAGAGAAATGACAGGCTACCTTACAGGAGGCAGCCCCATGTAGAGGAGCGCTACCCGCTCAATGGCCACAGTCTCAGTGGGACTCCACTCAGATAAGCACATCTGCGAGTGCACTCCACTACTAAATCAAGAATGATAAAATGATAAACGGCAAGTTGTAAATTTGTTGACGTAGCTGTTAATATGGTAATGGGAAAACAACCGCATACTGTTGGAAAATACCAATCCATAGTATTCCTGATAGTCAAAGCCACACCAGCCAGTTAATCTCTGGATATCACGACATAAATCATTCCTCTTGCTTTATGATAGTGAAAGACTACAGCCTTTTGCGCCTGTGGTTTCCATCTCACAGTCACACACACACACATTCTGCTCAGGACAATTCAACGCGTGCCTCAATGGCATGGAAAGTGGGTTGGATAAATTGGAAATGATTAAAAATGCAGAATTGACAGGGAAACCGATAAAACTTTCTCTCTATAAGTAAGAACCAAAAAACCAGCATGATGGAATGGCAGGCTTGAAGGGGAGAGAAAGGTGAAAGACAGATGAAAGTGAAGAGAGATAAAAGCCGGAGTGAGGAGGGTGTGGGATAAAGCAGGAGGAAGGGAGGCAGAGATGAAAGCAAAATGAGAAAGATAAGAACAGAGTGAGAGAGACAGAGAGGGAAACGGAGGAAGAGATAGATAGTGTACAGAGCGGAGAGAGAGGTAACCATGGAAACAGGAGGAAGGTACAAAAGAAGAGATAGACAAAGGGTTTGATTTAAAAGAATGAAACTTGGACGAAAGAAAAGTAATTCCGGCTGAAATTTGTTACCGGGAGGTGGAGGAATAATACAAAAGAGTGGCGGCCATAGAGGGACAGTGGCTCCGTCCCCACTGTCTGGTTTAGCCAATTTGAATGCGGTTGGGTCGAACCAGCACAAGGCACTCCGGAGACCTCTAGCGTTAATAGGCTCCCGCGGTTCATTGTGGCCCCTCACCTTGAGTGAATCCGGGGGCCATTTCACCACGTAGGACACTGGTGCCATCGACGGCATCGTGTTTTTCCCCGTACGTACGCCTCTTGCC
>OMOT01017087.1:3782-13926 GCA_900312575.1 Acanthochaenus luetkenii | reverse complement strand
CCGTCGGGGAGGTGGAGCGTGACTGGCGCTGCGGGATGAACCGAACGCCGGGTTAAGGCGCCCGATGCCGACGCTCATCAGACCCCAGAAAGTCGTACTAAAACATTTTGACAGAGCGCCGTGTACCACACAAAATCGTTTCGAGGTCAGTAAGCACAACCAGAATTAATCCATATATAAGGCGCACTGTCGTTTTTTTAGAAAATTAAAGGCTTTTAAGTGCGCCTTATAGTGCGGAAAATACGGTACTAATATAAAAGTTCAAGTCAAAACCATGACATTAATGCTTTATTAACTCATTATATAGACAATTTAAATCAGTGGTTCTCTAATGTTTTCATGTCGCAGACTCCCGAATATAAACACATTAGGCCCTGGACCTCCATTTGATACAATTTAGGACCCGTGTAGCAATTGTTGCTGTTGATTTAGTATTGAATTATAGAACTGTATAACCTGTACGTGCGGAGATCTTAGTGGGGAGAGTGAAACGTGTGATCAGAATAGTAATTCTTATGCATTCTCTAATTGGGATCATTTCAAGTGAGTGAAATAATTGTTCAATAATTTTCTAATTTTTCTGGGGACTCCTTGGAACCCCTTCAGTGACTGACTGGGGTCCTCAGTACCCACTTTCAGAACAACTGATTTTGATGATGCAGTTAATTCAATGAACTGTGTAGAGGAGGGGAAATCAAACATGTGCAGGGTGGCCTATTAGTTGTAGAGACCATCCCAGTATTAAAAGGGTGCAGGTTAAATCACAACAGCCATTGGTCATATGTCAAGGTGTCCTTGAGCAAGACACTGAATCTCTCCCATGTTTGCTCATTATAAATTGCTCTAGATTAGAGCGTCAGCTTAATGACAAAAATATAAATGTATATTGGTGCAGCAGTGTCACCTAAAGGAGAGACTTTCCCGTAACTGAAAGGTCCCAAGGTTCAAGCTCAGCAACAGCTATGTGTCCTGTTGAAGTCTCCTTTAACAACACACTGACCTAATACCTTCCCAGTCATTGCAAATCGTTCTGGAAAACCATGTCAGCTAAATGACTAAAATGTAAAAAACGTGTATGAGAAGACAAGGACTCAATACATATTTGAATATGGTTTCACATGTTTGATCTACTTTGAAGTGTCCTCGATGTTTCTACACACTTACATATCCCTGGCAAGATGAGATTAACAATAAGTGCCCCACCTGGCTTTTACTCAACTATTAAAATGCATTCCAGCTGCCACATGGTGGGGCTAGCCCTCAGCTGGTCTCTCTAGCTCTATCTGTGTCTGTGTAGCAGCCATGCTGTCAATCTGCCAGGAGTCTGGCTCCCCTGGGGGGCTCCACGGGTTATTACCCCTTCACAACTCTGTACAAGCCCACAGATTCTCCCATAAACAAGCCCACAGCCAGAAAGAACAAACAGGCGGTTTTATAAAAAAGCTCCAAACTAGATTTTTACATTTATGTGGGGTACTGGTGAGCTTATGAAAAGGCTGAACAGATAATACTTAAAATAATTTTGTATCATGTGTTTGTGAAATGCAAACTAATAAAACCCTATTTGATCTACCCTAAAGCTGAATGGAAGTTACAAGACTCATAAACTCCATAGCAAATTGGGAGACATGCATTGCAAGGACTTGCATTGGGCAACCATATTGCCTTGAAGGGGCAGTTTCATATTCACTAACACGCTAAAGCCCTATTCAAACTGGATTAGTTTTAGTTTTACTGTCCTGTAGTTTAAATTATTGCCAGCAGAGTCTGGGTTTAATCCAGTATTATCCTGCCATGTCTCTAACTTTTTACAAGCCTGAAAAAGAAACCTGTAGCGAATTCCCTGCTGTTTTTCAGCAAACTTGGAGGTGAAATGATATCTCCATAAAGTTATTATTACATTACATTACAGCATTTAACAGACGCTTTTATCCAAAGCGACTTACACATTACATTACATTACAGCATTTAGCAGACAACTTTATCCAAAGCGACCTACATGTCATACCGTTGGCAGAGGCAGCCATGCAAGGTACCAACCTGCTCAACGGGAGCAATTCGGGGTTAGGTGTCTTGCTCAAGGACACTACGGCAGATTTTTCCCAGGAGGAGCTGGACTCGAACCGCCGACCTTGCAGTTGCGGGGCGGGAACTCTACCTCCTGAGCTACTGCCGCCCCCATACAAGTATACATTGCATGCATCATATACATAGTACATCACACCATGCACCACACTACACACAAACACATATATTATTATGCCTCATGTTTTTGGTGGACGGCAGATTGTCATAAGACATATCGGCTTTATCTAAAAGCCTTATGGAAGCTGTAGTGCAGGAACTTCTTAACGGTCAGCCAACACCACAACATGGAAACCCATACATATAAAGGAGGAATAAAATAATTGAAAGCCCTTTGGAGATTGAAACCTCACAACAGCCATTTAGTTTTTTGAATGGCAGCATTTAGTAAGCAGGGAGCTGGCTAAATCTGTCACAGGTAATGGAGCGTTTTTTCCTGTAAAGGAAAATTATTGTTGGTAATGGTAAAAGTAATGGTAAAAATAAAAGCAAGTGCTTGTTTGACCTGCGCATGTAAGCAGAGGTAGACTACAAGCGGTAATATCAGAGATATTTTATTCCGTATGAATGGTCCTATGGGATTATACATATAGCTTGTAAGCATCATTTACAAGACCTCCGCCAGTAAGACAAGGCTCCTACAACATGTGTGTGTGTGTGGTTAATTTGAAATGAGTGTGTGTTAATGGGATTTGTTGTCCATGTGTGTTCTTCCAGATGGTGAGAGCTCCAGCTGCAGGAAAGAGTCTCCCTGCCACCGCCTCTCCCAAACAGACCACCATCTCCGACGATGAGATCGAGAGACAGCTCCGAGCCCTGGGAGTCGACTAATACAGACACACACACACGCTCAAAGGCACCTGCCTACAGACAGATGTATATTAACACATACATACATACTCACGCACATTCAGTGGCAGATTGCCTTACAGGTCCTGGGAGAGGAACATCTGATCTATTTATGCGAAAATAATATTTATGACATTGGAATGGCCTAAGCCATGGACCAAAAATAGATGCTTGGACTACTGAACCATCCACACTCCTGATCACCACCTCTGTCTATCAAAGGGCTACAGTTTATATGTGACCTTGGAATTATTGAGTTCCATCTGATATTTTGGTCAAACATCTGAAGATGTACTGAAGATGGATTTCTCAAAAGGTTTTAATGGGTAGAAAATGTAATGAAAAAGCGCATGGGAGTTGTGAAAGCTGTAGTGATCAAAATCGCTCTGAATGCAAACGGAACCTATAATTCCAACTCACTCTGTTTACGGACTATCTTGGTTGCCAATGCTTGAAAGATGTTCTCCCTCTGAAGTGACCTATACATGTTAACTTCGTCTCTGCATGAGGTTTCCATTGATTTCTAGCCGCGAAGAGCTGTTAGTATGAAGCTTTTGTCATCCAGGGTTGTAGGAGGAAGTTATTAATTTTTAATTAAAGACTTGGCATATCAAGAGTTTTAAATGGTTGGTTTCATGCTATTGAGTAATCGAATGGCTACGTAATCTTGTCGTTTTTTTGGTTTCTTGGTTGTTCATGTATCTTATGTGGGACACGGGATTGACGGTGATTGTAGGATGGCGTTGGTCCTGATGTTGCTTTTCTCTTTCAACTGCTGTGCAGTTACTGTCATTTGATATTTTAGGCTTCCTCACTCACTCACTCACAGACACAAACACACACACTACAGTAAAGATGTGAGGTGTGCTAAATGACTGTGATCCAGGTGATGCCTCCTCTCCAGAGCCATGCTGGAGCTGATGCTTCTCTACCATCATTCCTCAATATCAGCCATCTTTGGGCTACATGAGGGCGACAGACACCTGCTCATATTATTGGATCCATCTTTGTCTTCCTCTCTCGGTTTTTGTTTCCATATTTATTTCCATTGCCAAAAATACATTTAGAAACACTGAGACTTGCATGTGTCTGACAGGTACAATGCATATTTCATCGAATTTTCATGTATTATTCTGACTCTTCAGTGTCTTTCTTCTACTGTCTTGTGGTTGTGACTGGAAACGATGGTTTATGCAATTTGGAAGATAAAATCTTGGTTTGAGTGCAATTCTCTGGTTAGGAAATGAAGGTTGTTTCTATACTTTTTAAGAGATGTATGTCTACTCCTGTATGTATCCGTCTTTGTCATTGTACCATGACTGTTAAGGGTTGATGGCTTTTATAAGGAATAAAATCTCTTCAGGTACAATTGGTGATCGTTCCTCATGTTTTGTCCTTAAAGCTGATGTGTTTTACGAGTATGGTTGCAGTCCAACAGGATAAGAAACTGACTGGCATATATATACAATTTGTTAGCACTGTTTTCTTGGTAATTGACAGCTGTTAAGGCATCAGGTATTGACATTCAGATGTATCTGCAAAACAATGTTTAGGAATGAAAAAACCCTTACCTTCTTATTCCTTCTTCCATGCAGTAGTTTTATCCTCTTCTACAGCTTCATCCTTATAGCCTCATGGATGTGACAGCGTTTATTTCCCCTGACAACAGTCTAGTCAGAGTATTACAGATGAATCAGTGGAAACTGGCTGCATCTGAATCAGCTTATTTATGACACCCCAGTGACGTGTCTATGATATGTACATACTGCAAACAAGACCAGACTCTGTTTTTATGTCTTTATTCATGGAGTCACATCAAGACAAAGGTAAAAATGAAAGATGGCACATGTGGCTCCTGCTGCAACAGGGTTTTCCCTTATGGCTTATCAGAAATGAATTGGACTGCTTGAATTTCCACTGTCTGGATGTTAAAAGGACAAAACAATGTACTACCACAGTATGTCTTTGGCATATTCAGATATTCAGTCAAGTTTTGAAAACAGATAAAGGTACACATCTATCTATCTAGAGACGGTACATTGGCCATATTTGAATGAATTCATACAATTTCTGCGCTATATTAATGCAACAGACTTTTTCAAGCACCAATTGCTACTTAATATAATTGTAATATATACTGTAATAAGACCATATTTGACAAAGACCATATTTGACAAATAAAAGCCCAGCATTTTGACTCAGATGGAAGTTGTGGTGTGTTTGCTTGTTTCTTCACTTTACTGAGACGTTTCATATCAGTCATCCAAATATCAAGACTGGCAGCTGTTATCACTTCAAGGCAACAACAGCAAAACCACGGCATCAACAAATATGAAAGATTAAATCTATAGCTTATACTTGACATTAGGGAAACAGCATTCTTCGATCCATTTGTTGCTAAAAATGTCAAAAGGTTCCACATATCACTGACGTCAGACCATGAATCAATCAATAAATAAACTTGTGCACAGTAAAGTAGTTCAACATAATATATTACATCTCTAATAAATAGACCGTCATGACACATAGAATACATTACTGTCACATTTTGACATCGAAACACAAGACAATCTTCAAAAGACAGGCGCTCGTAGACACTATGGGGCCATTGGCATCAGTACTCAACCTGTCTGTATTATTTAAGCCCCTTTTTTAACAAATGAGAGGGTGAAGAAATGGAAAGGGAACAATGAACAAAGCATGGCCTGAATACGGGCTTCTGGCTAACATGGATACGAAATGATATAATGTGGACTAATGAGTAATGAGTAATATATGATGGTGTGCTTTCAAAAGGGGGGTACACGATAACGTCTACACAGATGCTGTTGATGGGTGTAATGTCGAAAAGCATGAAAGTTGTTACTTGTTGGTTTGACTTTCTCCGAACTAAAGCGTAGTAGAGAATGTCAGTACTTCTGTGGTCGGAGGACACGAGACGGGTGTGAAGTAGACAGGATGCAGGATGCAGCCTGCATCATGCAGAGACGCACGGTGTGACAGCTGGCATAAATCTAAGTTAATCTTTTCACGATTAACACATATGTTGTTCAAAGATAAGCTGACATGTCTGATTGAGGAAAATGTATAAACCAATAAGATGTCTTGTTTTCCTCCTGTGCTGATAGGTTACAAAGAATGCTGTATGGCCATTACACCCAATGGGGTGACAGAGACCTTATATATACCTATATCTTATATGTAAATGACGTATGACGCTGATCCTGGGCATGTCTCTGTGGTTTTGGGGTATAAGAAGGGGATTTACGAAGAAAAACAGTTCTGTCCCTTTTTTGGACTTGCTGCTTTTGTAGTATTGTTGATTTGAATTGAATTTTATGAAGTTTGTATTAAAGTCGTGTTTAACTTTTTGGATTGATTTAAATATACAAGTAAAAGATTGGAATGTCCCTCTGGTGTTTTTCTTATAATAAGTGTAAGAAGTAGTCCACATTAGTCAACAGGAGACAACCACCTCAACCCGCGAGGCCCGGAGAGAGGTAAGCTGTCTCTTTCTCCAACACTGAGACTCCAACGAGTGCTGGCGAAAACCACATGTGGTGGTCTGTGACTCCGGAGCGCGCATGGTAACTTGTAAACAGATTTCCCACTTGACACCAACCAAACGAATGTTCGTTTTTTTCTGATTGTTTATTTTATTACCATTTAATTCTGTATAATATGTAGTTATGATCGTTTTATATTACGAGTCAAACGTATTCTTATATTTATGTCATAGATCATACCTCAAAAAGTCACACACCCGCTTTGCCTATGGTTGGTGTCTAAAGTTTTGTTGTGTAAAGTGCGCGCCATCTACACTTCGCAGACGCACAGTCGCGCTATCTGCACTTAAAACGTTATTGAGCGTCTACATCGCTTTTTACGGTAAAGCGGGTTTTCCTGCATCTATCTCATTATCACATGAAGTTCCACATAGACTGATTTTTAAATAGCTATAAAAAGGTCAAATGAAATTGTTATCTGCAAACTCCACCATAGTGTCTCATAAGAATATCCCATTACTATATATGCAGCTTTAAAAATAAATAATTGTTTTGTTTTATTTCACAATTTTAGCTTTTCACTCGCTTGCTCGCCTTGTGTTTTTCTCTTTTCTGTGTGTTTGATTCCAGATACCCAATCATGTGGTTTCTTTGTTTCTGGCTACACACACTCCGCCTTAGTCTGTCATCCACTTGCCCGCCAGGCTCACCACAGACTACTTTGATATTTTATATACCTGTATGTTATCAGTCACGGTTTGCCGGTCCATCCCAGTGGTTTATGTGTGATTATCTGTGAGTCTGTACATGTATCGCACTATTTCCTGCCCTGTTTTGCTGTTATTGTTGTTATAACTGTGTTCTGTTAAAATTTTTGTCTGGCTTTGGTAGAACCTGCTTTTGATCTGGACCGTCTGTTGGATTCTGACGTTGGCCTATTAAACACTTCTTTAATTCTAGTCCTGCCCCTGCTGCATGTCTTCTGCTCTATTTTATTTAATATTGTAACAATGGAGACGTGGACCTAAGATCAGAATAAATGGATGAAGAGAAGATCTGATTTTTAGTCTCTATCAAACTTGAACAAAAATGGAAAATGATCACCAGACAGTGAGCAGGCTAGAAACTAAGGAATCTAAGTAAAAACTCTTGGCTTTAGCAAGGAGGCTCCATGCTTGACTTGATTCTTGACCTGACTTGGAATGATGTGAAGATGCGGAGCTTCAGCAACATGGACAGCGGCAGATCCAGAGCTCAGAGCAGCAGTGGATGTGACACCAGGTGCCCAGATACTCCTGTCATGACTTTCATGCTGCTTTACTGTTACATTTCCCTTCTTATTGAGAAGGCAAAGTCAAAACAAAGGCACACTTAGCTGCATACAGTCTGTGTTTCATCATTGTATGTCATTTCCAGATCAACTTTTTATCTGCAATATATATTATGTTGTATAACCAGGTTCCCAGGTACTTCTGACATGGGTTTAATGTTGCTTCATCACAGCAATTTCCGTGAATTAAATAAATGAATAAATAAATAAGCAAACAAACAAAATCTCTTTTATTCTAGAGTTGTCCAGGTTTTCTTGTGTAATACCATATATTATTGTTAGGATGTGGTTTTACATTTTTATTCTAAATGTACAGAAAGAACATCTGTGATGAATGTGAAGTTATTTTACTGCAGCATCGTTTAATAGTTGAATGTTAGTTATAACAATAGTTAACAAGTAAAATGCTTGAAAAAACAAAAGGTTTAGCAAAACAAATGTATATTGTACAGTTAAAAAATGCTGCAGTAAAAATGCAAGTAACTATTTGATTTGACCTTTTTATATCAATGTAAAATGTTTCATGGGATATTCTTATGATTTCAACATGCAATTGAGAAAAAATGCTGCATTTAAAATGTTTGATAATCATCACAGATGTTCTTGTGGACATGTAGAACATGACTATGGTGGAGCTTGCAGATAACAATTTGATTTGACCTTTTTGTAGCGATTAAAACAGATACAGACCATACAGACAGGGCAGGACGAGGTACGTCAGCTAGCTAAGAGATTAAAGCATTTTAGCAGATCTGTAGTTTGATACATTATGTAAATGTAAGATTTTAGAAGCCTTTTCTCAATGCTGAGAACATGGGAAGTGGGCCACCTAGTGGTTCACTTTAGGTTTATATGTTACTTAAACATCCTATTCAATATATAATTGTTTAACTAAGCATTTTCTACCTACTTTTTAGAATGACACTTGGCTACTGGCTATTGGTTACCAGTTACCTGGTGGTTAGCATGATTGACTTAAACTATAATACTATCAAAATCACCACGCATTAACTGGAATCAGTCACTTGATGTATTATTTAAATGATAATTGTCCCATCTGTTTGTCTCCAGGGTGAAAGACAGGAGCCAGAGCCAGTCCCCTCTGTAGGCCTACTCGTGCTGCGTCCTAGGTATCGTTTGAATATACAGCTATTACCTATTATATTACCTGACCTGTTTACTCTGTTTCGCTTACTATATATCTTGCATGCTGACATGTAAAAGCACGTTGAGCTACATTGTTTGCATGAAAAGTGCTATACAAATCAAGTTTATTATTATCATTATTAAAAACTAGTGGTTTTGAGTTGTGCCCCCTCAGATTTGTGTCTTGCATGTATTATAGAATATAATACATTCTACAGGTGCGGCAAGTCAGCACAAGTCGAGTAACATAGTGGATGAGCAGTTGGAACGCCACACATCCACCAGAGTGGGGCAAAGCAGAGCACGTTGACGTCACCCATTCAAGGACTGGACACACTCGTGGGAGGAGCGCGGGAGGCCAAGGGTCGTCTATAGCCATAGGGTATGGGGGGTTAAGAGGGCCAATATTCTTAGTCTTAAAGAAAGGACAATCACCATAAACATACAGGTAACTTCATACTGGACAGTGATTAAATAAGATTAACTCATGAATTAGATGTAATGAAACAAAACAAATTAATTTATCAATTAAAAAGGTAAATAATAACAATAACAAATATATAAAATAAATAAATTGGGATAAATACAATAAATAAATTGGGTTAAATAAAATACATTAATTTAAAAAAAACAATTAGATAATGTAGAAAATTGAAGAGAGGGGCCCCAAAGCCCAGGAGGTAGATATCAATCAATCAATCAATGTCGTTTATTTAACCAGGTAAAAAACTCATTGAGATTAAAATCTATTTTCCAAGAGTGACCTGGCCAAGAGGGCAGCGTATAGATAGACCCTAATGAACCCCCCTGTGTAGAATCGACCTACTACACAATGGAAGGATATGCCTTTACGCCCCGGGTGAGTTTTCACAAGCCAGAGCCACCACCGTGGAACGACTACGCCGGCCCCCGAGAGGAACGCATTGCACCAGACTACCCTGTGATCTATGGAGAAGCCTCAGACTGCACAGCTGCACCATCAGCCTCAACAGTACCGAACCAGCAGGGAATTGGGGGCCCATGGAGAGAAGCCTATCTACATGCCAGCTATGACTATATGAGCGAGGGTGTCGACCGTAGAGATGCGGCCATTATCCGTCGAGCTGAAGAACATCCCCATACCATGTCCCTAACCATTTCCCGTAACCTGTTCCCCAGAACTCCCAATCAAGCATGGACCCAACCCCAACTGCCCCCAAGAACCCTCCTTGAAGCACAAACACCAAAT
>OMOT01017015.1:1862-18207 GCA_900312575.1 Acanthochaenus luetkenii | reverse complement strand
CGCAGTCGCGTTGTTTGTGTGAAATTCTGAGTATGTTTGATCTGCATTTCATCATCAAACGTGATATTTGACTTATAATTCCATGCTAGTAGTTAACGTTATATTACTTTCACGATGTAGTCTGAAAACTTGCCTTACATGACGTAACGATAGTCTACACGCAGCTGCCCCTCCCCATTTTAGTAAAGGGACCAGTCAGCTGACTGTACACTACTTTGTCCCTATGTCTGTGTTTCAGTGGTGGAATATGATGTTGCTCAGGGTAAATGTCATGGCCTGAGGCTGCATTGTGTGCACATATTCTCATGTAGTGGAATTAGTAGTATTTTGCAGCCAGATTCCCTTCCAAGAGGTAAAAAACACATTTGGCACACCTTGGGTATCCAAATGGCCTAAATGGAAGGTCCTATCATCACTAAAACCTTTGTAGAACCTATATGCTTTGTTGTATTTCTATGTACTTGGGTACAGTTGTAGTCAATTAGTTGCTGAATAGATTCAGTGCCATCTTTGTACATGGGATCATTGCTATAATGGTGTTATCCACTGTTTAGTTTAGAAAACATTTTAGGCGAGGATAAAAATCCAAATTTCTCCTTTGGTTTATCCGAGTTTACTCTGGCATACTAACAGTCAGAAGGTTACTGACACTGGGAATATATTCTATAAGTTCTTGTCTATCCATAGATGTCAAGGTCATGCATATAGACCTGATACAGGTGGAGCTATTCTTGTTTTAGTTTGGGTACGTTCATTCAGGTGAGCGTACCCTCCCAGCACCCTAGGTAGGAAGAGGTTAAAGACATTGGCTGTTACAGTAGGATTTACACTGGCAGTAATTGATCCTTACTGAACGCCAAATGCTGTTTAGGGAAATATTAAACTGCTCTGCCATTCACACGTTGCTGAATTTCTAGGCGGTAAAGACTGTATTCTGTTTGTTTGAGGTTTTTTATTTATTGACTTTTGAAATGAAATTCAGCTATTTAAATGACTGGTGGAACCATATTGAGCCATAGAATAACCCAAAGAGACTATTTATTAGCAAAGTCGTATCAGTAAAGCATTATTGCCATTCTTCTCAGCACTCCCAGGGTACAGTGACTTGTTGGCATGCGTCCTAATCTACGGGTTTGAGACCATGATCAGTCAGACTGCGAACCCAGAGTGTAAATTCAAGTTAATTTATTGATATATCCCTTTATCATTATATATCATTAATGTCTCAAAGGACTTTACTATGAGCCAAACTACATCTACCTGAACAACAATCAATTGAATTACAAAATGGTGTAAGACAAACACAGGGAAGCAGGATAAAGCACGAGCCAGGATGTAGCAAGCCCAAATATTCTACATAGCCCTAACCTAAGTAGCGTGGAAGTATTATACCCATGAGAGTCTCTGAGCTCATATCCGCTGGTCTTGAGGCCTAGTTCTCTTCAAGGACCACAACAAACCAAGTGGCCTGCTCCAATGTGATCCATTTGGAAGAGGAAGGGAATGTTTTGATGAGAACATGAATTCATTTTGAAGAAAGTGGCCTCTATTGCTTCATTTGGTTAAATACTAATGCAGCCAGTAACTCACACCAGAGCTACACCCAGATCTATAGATCTATGAAGGAACTATTGGGGATTGCTACTATTAATATTACACGTGGCGCGGCTCCTCCACCAGACCTCCACCAGGTCTCCACCAGACCTCCACTAGGTCTTCACCAGACCGCCACCAGGTCTCCACCAGACCTCCACCAGACCGCCACCAGTCCTCCACCAGACCTCCACCAGGTCTCTACCAGACCGCCACCAGGTCTCCACCAGACCTCCACCAGGTCTCTACCAGACCTCCACTAGGTCTCCACCAGGTCTCTACCAGACCTCCACCAGGCCTCCACCAGGTCTCTACCAGACCTCCACTAGGTCTCCACCAGACCCCCATCAGGTCTCCTTCCCCGCTACTAGGAGGAAGCTGCAGGAAAAGACAACTGAAACAATGAGGTTGTATAGTGGACATAGACTGTAATGCCGTCGGCGCAGTGCATTTCTGCGACGCCTCCATTTTATCATCTACGCACCTGATTGGCGCTCTCGAGTTCGACTGGCTGTGACGTAATTGTCTACTCCTCTATATCCCCCCTCCTGCTGGAAGAAGCCATTAGCCACTAGTGGAAGCTGGCTACCAGGCAGCTGCGACATCGAGCCTTTGTCTATTGATGCGAAGCTAGAGAGCGAAAGGAAAACGCACCGAATTCTTTACGTTAACGCATTCGGCAAAGTATCCGTCTTTCTAGTTAGCCGCAGTTTTGCCCGGGAGGAAGCGAGCTAACGAGCTAACCTGACCGCGCGAGTGCATAATGAGCCACACGAATGCTAAGATCAAGACCGAGACAGCCGTAGACACAACTGGGAAGAAAAGCAAAATGGAGGACAGCAAATATCTCCCGGAGCTCCTGGCAGAAAAGGACAGCTTGGATTCGTCGTTCACGCACGCCATGAAACTCATTTCAGCCGGTAATATGATTACTTGCTAGCTTGTTGTACAATTGCAGGGCTAACGGCAATTAGGCCTAAAGGGTTCTCGAGCCCAGCCAGAGTCGAACAGGCCGGAACAATGGGAGAGCCTCCATTTTACACGTGGTCATCGTTGGATTTGGTCATATCGTTCTATTTGAGAGCATCACATTTCCCCCACTTGGCAGTCTCACTTATTATATAGTTTGCTAGAAAAATAAATAAAATACATTTACCTTAGTTTCGGCTCAAGAGGAGAGCTCGGGATATTGAATATCGATGAATATATATGTGGTTTGTTGTGTTGCGCCCACCAAAAATAGCACAGTAATGCTCCCCACAGATTCGGACTCGTTTATATAAGCATTACTTAACTTGGTGTCTGTTGAAAGTGCGTGATGTGTGTGTGCAGAGGTGGTCGTGATTCGTGTACGCCATGTGTCTG
The DNA here is from genome assembly GCA_900312575.1 of Acanthochaenus luetkenii. Lineage (NCBI taxonomy): Eukaryota > Metazoa > Chordata > Actinopteri > Beryciformes > Stephanoberycidae > Acanthochaenus > Acanthochaenus luetkenii. The sequence continues at coordinate 15,249 of OMOT01017015.1, read as the reverse complement.
AAAACTGTTTCCTTCTGTCTGCAGAGATCGAAAGGATTCAGAAAGGCGATGGCAAGAAAGAGATCGATAAAGAAACGTATCTGGACCTGTTTGTTGCCAGGAACCTCAAACTCAAAGAGCGAGTGCTCATTCCCACCAAGCAGTACCCACGGGTGAGTAGCCTTTTCTCCATCGGCCATGTTGTGGTCCGCCTGGCTCCATTGTCTTTAGGGCCTGGCAACACTTGGCGGGACCACAGCTGGATTAGCCCCTTGCGACCGTTTTGAGTCTGATGCAATGGGTCCTTAATATTTTTATATTTCCTCCGTTTTTATAGGTAAGTGATCGTTGGGACTAGTAGATATGAATGTATGGTGTAATGCATGTACGCCTTTTTCAGTTTCATATTTTGTCCACAGGTTAACTTTGTTGGTAAGATTCTAGGACCGCAGGGCAGCACAATTAAGAGACTCCAAGAGGAGACTGGCGCCAAGATCTCAGTTCTTGGAAAAGGTTCCATGAGGGACAAGAATAAGGTAAAAGCGGATGAAAATTACTGGTTGCAGTATTTAAACAGATTTACATACGTTATCCTTTGCTGTTGCCACGCAGGACAATCTGCAGGTTGCTGATTGTCCATTACATTTGATTTTTCCTCAGGAGGAAGAGCTGAGGAAGGGCGGTGAGGCTAAGTACGCTCACCTGTCCATGGAGCTGCATGTGTTCATTGAGGTGACGGCGCCCATACCAGAGGCCTACCTGCGCATGGCTCATGCCATGGAGGAGGTCAAGAAGTTCCTCATCCCGGTATGTGTCCAAAAGAACAAATTCTCCTTCACACGCCGCACCATTTCAGATATCCAAGCAGATTCTGCCCAAGTGATTTCAAGACCTAATGAGCTCGTTTTTGTCTGGTCTGTAGGAGCCTGGAGAACAGGATCAGTACATGGATCCCCACTTCCTGAATGGAGCCCAGGATGGTTCAGGCAGGGGGCGGGGTGGTCCTCCAGGCAGGGGCAGAGGTGGACTGCACAATAGTGGAGGACCCAGGTAGGTCATTCTAATGTAGTCTCTTCTATTGCTAATTCATTGTCTTAAGGTGGATCATATTTTGAAACATGGCTAATGCTCCACAGGGGACGAGGAATGCCACGTGGGGCCCCACGCGGAGCAATGCGTGGTGGAGCTCCAAGGGGAGGACTAGGCAGGGGTGGCGCCCCTAGAGGAGCACCCTCTGGTAGGGGTGGACTACCTTCTGCGCCTTCCAGGGGAGGTTCAGCTCCCCGCTCTAGACCTCCCGCACCTGGGGGCTCAAGAATGCTCCCTCACTCTGCCCACTCGCTTCCTCCCCCTACAACGCCACAGACAATAACTGATGACTACGAATATGTAAGTTGCTTAGCTGTTAGTCTGTTTCCTAAGTTCACGTGATTTAGTCTCCAACGACGAGTAGATAAAAATATTTCTAGCGGTTGTCATCCTGATTCTTTTAATCATGGTTGTTGAGAATTGACACTGCTTAACATTTCTCTTTTTTTCCCTCTCCGTTCTAGCCTCCACATGAAGAATCCTACGCAGAGCCTGCCTACGAGGTCTATGACGGTTATTATAGTCAACAACCTGCACCTGCGTAAGCCAACAATCTATTGCATTTATGTGACTGAATCATCTGTTTCTTGCATCTAAATTTGATGGGTACTGTCCTCACACTACTTGGCTTTCTCTCCTCAGTGATACTGAATACTACGATTATGGCCACGGAGAGGCCCAGGAGCCAACCTATGAACCATATGGTAAGATTACATGGACACCATGTGGTGTTTTCTGCATGCAGGAAGTTTAGCTTTTTCTGTCGCATGTTTGCCCATCTTCAATCCTCACTAGGGATTTCAGTCTAGTAGCAATGCTCCTCACATTGTGTTTTTTCTTTGTCCTTGTAGCTCAAGATGATTGGGGGGAGGGCTCTTGGCCCGGCGCTGGGGCAGGCGGAAAATCGGCCCCGGCCAGGCAGGCAAAGGGATCGTATAGAGAGCATCCATATGGGAGATACTGAATGGCCTCTGGTAGAGAGTTGCCGTGGCAACTGTCTCCGATTATGTAACTCACTTAACTTTTCAAAAGTAATTTCCCCTTTCGTTGGTTCCCTTTTTTAATGTTTTTTATGTTGACTTTTTTTTTTTTTTAAACTTGGTACAATACATTTTGTTGGATGTATCGTAGAGTGACAGAGAAATCGGTCAATTCAGATAATTTTGTTAATTTGTTTCCGTTTACTGTTTTAAGTTGCATAGTTGACAGTTAAACTCCTGGTTACATAAACCTAGCAGGAAAGTGATATATTTAGTGATATTTGTTGATGGTTGTCATTCCAGTTAGCTGTTCCTAACCAGATGTAATTGTTGCGATTTAACTTTCTCACTTAGGGTGCATTTCAAATGTCCTTCATGACTGGACAAAAATGATCAACAATGCCTCAATGTAACTTCTAACTAGAATAGATTTAGTTGCAAATTCAAATGAGCCGTCTTGATTAAAAAGAAATCAAAGGAATGCTTTTATCGTATTTTTGTTTATACTATTTTTCAAATCTAGTCGTATCTGACAGATATCCTAAAATCTCATTCAACTCCATTTAATTTGACTACCACAAATGCATCTAGTTTCGCCACCCTTGCAATTGGTATACTATTATCTGTCGTGTATTACTTGCTAAATGATCACTGATGATCCACCATTTGTTGTGAAATTTGAAGGATTAATTAATCCGTACAGTCTGTAAGGAAAGCTGTAGCCAACTCAATATTTTGTACATAACTTAAGGAAACTGTATATGCTTAAAGCCGTGTCGTCTCCAAAATGCATAATGCTTTGTGTACTCTTGGCTAAATAGGATACTAAACATATCCAGTTTATATCCCAAAATGTTTTGCAGCAGTGCGTTGTATCAATAAAGTTTCTAGTTTCTTTTTAATCTATCTAAACATGGTATTTTGCCTTTGTTGTATCAGAGGAATGCCTTCAGTTTGTGAGTGGGCCTCGGTTGTTCTCAACAATACTGAAAAAGCTATTCAACTGTTTGTATACACGACATCAACCTGATTTGAGAAAGAAAAAAGTTTAATCTATCTTGACCATGACTACATCCTCTTCGTCTCTGTATTTAAAACGTACCTAAATTACACTTGTAATGTCATCCTCAAAATAAAGCCATCATTACTTGAGGTAATGTATTACCAAATACATGTTTGACTTTTGAGAATGATGCAGTGCTTGAACGTGTATTATGTCATCAACCTTTAGTTAGTGTATCTTCAAGCTCCCGAATGAGCCATGTATCTTCAGCCGTTTGACATAACTATTTCAACAGTATTTCAAATCAAGCTTGCAGGGATCTTACTTGACTTTGACGAAAAGTCATGCTGGCTGGTTTTTATAAAAGAAACAAAATCGCAGAGGAGAGGATTCTAAAAGCCTAGAGATCGCCACAAGAAGGTAAAACTAACCCCAACACTCATTTGTTAGCTTATTTGTTTTGTTTTCTGTACAAAATATCAAGTAATGCAAGTCATCCAAAACATGTTATCAAAAGCACTCAAGTACAAAATCTGCTATGAGTAGTTTTTTCCGAGCAAAATTAGCTGTACAAAACAATCAGAAATGGTTGTAATGCAACTCTTGCTCAAATAAAAGTAATGGTCCATTCATTTCACTCTCAAATACCATGTTACCAATTTCCATCTTGATAATTTGTTATAGACTGTAGAATGCTGAAAATTTGAAATTGCACTTAAAAGAAACGGTAAAAAAAATTACTCCTATTGGCCGACAAAAATCCTTCAGCTTGAGTTGCATGATACTTAAGTAGCATTATGTTATGTTGCATGAAACGTGTTGTCCGCTGTGCATGTAGTCACTTGCATGTCCAAGGTCTCATGGTTTTTCTCTTCTTAGGTGGTCACAGAATTGTCTCGGGGCAGTTGAGACATTGAACACCAGCTTGCAAGTCCTCACGGTCAGTTGACAATTGAATGTCAGTGTTAATCTTTTAGCAGTTTTAACCTAACGGTCTTTTTGCATTTCCTTGTGTGGAATTTAAACATTTGAATGAGCATTGGCAACTACAAAAAGATTACCTCAAGAACCCCCCCACCCAGGGATAATTTGCTGAGCATTAATGCTTTATTTTAACCAGGTGAAGAAAGGAAGTGACTACTGTGTCTTGATTGTTACCCTCATCTTCACAGGTCTTGTCCGTTGAAAGGCACTGGAAACGGACACGGGCTTGCACTCTGTGACTGATGGCTGCTGGGTATTGCACAGATTCTAATCCCTCAAGGGATTGATGTAGACTGAGCATGTGCTGTCACTAATTAGCAGTGCTCTGCTCTTTTTAAGCTGTTGCCATTTTGGTAGTAAAAGTAGATGAATGGTTTTAAGAGTATGTACATGTGCTCCAGTTTGGAGCTCACTGATCTGTAGCTATTTTATCAAATGTGTCCCAAGTTTTTATCAATCGTTTTTATTAAATGTTTTATTACCGCTTATGAAATGGGAAAATAAAGTTTTTACATATAAATGGTTTCATATCTATTTATCATTTGAGACAACTGAACATTTAGTGGTCCGTCTTTACTAAACTAAAATGCTCTTTTGGTTTGGGCGACTCATTCAGAGTTAACGGATCTGTTTAGCAGGTTTGTTCAGAGCGTTATGGTTCTGTTGAGCCAAGGTTGTAACATCAAAAGACATCGTGAGATGAGGGCAACACTCCCGATAACGCAGGTGGTGGTATGCACCTAGTTGGTTTGCGATCCGCCAATGAACACGAGAACTCAAGAGTACACTTGCGTCATCTAGTACACAAGTTAAGTAAACAGAGCCTGTGCATACTTTTATTATTTTGGAGGCAATTTTTCTGTCAAGGAAGATTCTCGCCTGCCTTCCTACAGCAATCCTCCGTGTTTTGGTACAGATTCACACTTTAATCGTTCCCAGGTGTGGAACGCAGTGTTCACAGACTAACCAAACGATCCGGACTTTGGGGGGAATCGTGCTCGAAAACGGCCTCGGGTCCGTAGTGTGAAACCACTCTCAGTCTCTTCCCACATCAGCACACACACACACGCTTGCCTCATATTTGCCCTCAATATTCATATGCCCAAATGAGCACACAGCCAGTAGAGTGAGGCGAGAACCGAGGTTCACGAAAAGGACGTGTGCGTGTTGGTTGGGTTTGACCAGACCAGTGGTTCTCAACCCATGTGCCGTGGAGACCCCAGAGCATGCATGGTTCAATAAATAGGATACTAGGCTATACAAATATCACAGGAAAGCTACGTTCCTTTAGGAACACTAGTGACGCCATGAGAGGTGAGAAATCCCACAAAGAATGAAAAGGTCACGAGTGCCTATTGAGAATTTTTGGGTTGGGACAGTCATAGCCCACACACACACACACACACACGAGATAGAGCTGACTCATGGATGCTATAATGGGTCAAATGTATATTGTGAATATGCATATGTGATACTTATTAAAATAATCATAATTAGAAATAGAAGACATACCATATGAGACTAAAACTTTTCTGTCTGTTCCTATCGAAGCGGTCATCATTTCCTTTATCTTGTCACATATTGTGTGGTTATATTTATATATATATAACCAAAAGCATTACCATTACATTCCTCGTGTTAAATGACTAACGCATGTTCTCACGAAGTGAGCATTTATGTCCAGATGTCCCACGAGTCTTAACTTCGGTTCTGACAGTGAAAGTCGGCGGATTGTCCCTTTAAGTGACTCCTCCCACAAGTCGCTGAACAGTCGCGCCCCCTGCGATCCAACAGCGGCAGTTACTTTCACGTCAACAAAGAGTCTCTACGTGTGTTACAATGAAAAACACGCTGTTATTTCAACGGATAATCCCCAAATACATTGCGTGTAACCTGTTGCTGTATGCGACGCAGCAGCGTTTAATGTAGAGGATCCGCACTGACGTCGGTAAGCGCAACGTTTCTTGTGGTTGTTTAGCCTGTTTGGTCGGATTGGAAGCTAGCTAGCTAGCTAGCTAGTCAGAGCTGCTGTTAGCTAGGCCGCAGTCTTGTGTTTTGTCAGCATGTCTCGGTGGAAAGAGTCGCGGTCGGCGGCTCATTGTATGTCCACGCCGCCTTCTGCCCGCGGCCGCACGCCTCAAAACATATGCGGCTCAAGAGACATTTCACCGGGCAAGTGAGCAAACGATGGAACTAGCATGAGGAGAACTAGCAGGTTAGCTAGTGATGTCTGCTTCCGCAAAACTTATTCCATATGTAGGGATGCGACGCTGCCAGTGCAAACCTGTTGGAGCTGTTTCTGATCAATATTTACGAGGGAACATGTGATATAGTCCAAGTTGTACTATATCACATGTTCCTATTTGAATAATTCGGCCTTGCACATGTTTTGATCTGCAGCACATTCCTGTCAAGATTTCAAAGATGCATGATGTTGTGCTTGTTTTGGCTCAGGGCGCCACTTTTCATTATCAGCTCTTATTGACTAGCGTATCATTCAATTGGTAACTGTTGCTCCAGTTGGGCCAGTGAACTGTTCTGCTGGATGCACATCACAGATTGTTACTCAGTCAGCATTATGACACAGTTGTTAAATGCACAAGATCAACCCTCCCAATCAGAGTGTCTGAACCTGTCTTGGTGAGAACAAGGAAGGAAAACAAACAAGACGCACAGCTGAGTGAGTGAGCCCTGGGTGTATCTGCCATGGCTGGTGGAAGGAGAGGGGCGAACCGCACCACTTACTGCAGGTCTCCACTAAGCAGTGAGCCAGGCTCAGTCAGCAATGGCAACCACTCCACCAGCTCCCCGGTCACAGGGGTGCGATCTCGGACAAGGTAAGTGTGGCTCCGATACGTTGGTCCTAACTAGCCAATGTGAAAGAGTTAAGAAATGTACATTGCAGCCTGGGTGTCACAGTCAGGGCCTGAAATGAACACCTGACCACATGCCAAATGTGGGTACATTTTTCCATTGGCAGGTAAAATTGTTCATTCTCATTTTTTGTGTCAAAACACGATATAGCAGTGATCACTACACCACTGCTATATCGTGGAGAGGGATTTACCATATAGCCTAGGCTACTCACCAAAAAGTAGCGAGTGATATGTCTGTGTCCATCAATCAGACAGCAGCATAGCCGACCCGTCCTATAGGCAGATCAGGCGCTGCGCCATAGGGCCTCCACCAATCAGAACAATCAGTTTATGAATTGTAGAATGAAGAGATTAAAACTGCGCCCATAAGAAATAGATCTGACGTGGCTTGATTTAATGTGATGGAGCTAGGACGATATGGACAAAATCTTCTATCACGCTATGGGTAACTTCATATCACGATAACGATATATATCACTATATAATGTTTTCTTAAGTTTGATGAAAAATGTGTCTATACAAAATAACCACAGGCCTCTAAAGTTGGGTGATTTCCCTAGTTGATTCAATTTTCGATTCTCAATTAGATTCAATATCTATTAGTTTAGGGATATTTCAGTTACTATACCAATTTTCTTGGATATGAAAGAGATCAAGGAACCCTCTAACCTGGTGCATTATTAAAAATATTAATGTTTACATTAAGAACTGACCCCAAAGCAGTTACATTAATGTACTTTTTATTTAAACAAGACCAACACACTACAGCAGTGTATCGGAAGAGAAAATTAATGAGTAAAGGTAAACCAACAATCAGAAAATGTTAAAGGCTCCGAATTGCCTTTTCAAAATAGAGCTTTGTTTTTTTGGAACATGTTCAAAAACAGTCTTGTAAAACCTCTGGACATTGTAAACTGGTAAAAGGGCTGTGTTCAACACGCCTGGGAACTGGGGAGTTTCCCACCTCGTAGTGAAACTATGACACTCGAGTGATGCAACAACCTTTTCGATTAAAAATAACTGCAATCAATACTTTTCAAAACGCATCGATACCAAATGAGTAGTATGTGAGTATTGAAGTATCAATATCAGTTTCGATCCGCCCATCCCTAGTGGATAGTCCTTTCCTAAGTTAGCTGAGCCCTCAACAGATGGTTACTGTAAAATGTTGCTTTTGTCCAAACAATGGCTTTTATTTAAACACTTAGTAACTTGCCATAACTCTCAGTCCGTATCCCGGTCTACTCTACACATGTCTCTGTATTACCGTAACTCTCTTAGTAACATTGCATGGTGAATGTTGACCATATATGACAGTTACTGCAACTTGAAATGCTCCAAGATTTCTCCATATTTAGTTAGCGTGACTGAAAACTGTTGTTTAACAGGCAAATCCAAAATGCAATAGAGTTTAGTTCCATGTCACGCTGCTCTGTGTTTGTTTGTTATTCCAGTCCACGTGTTATTCTTCACATCACGTCAGCGGAACATTTGGGCTAAATCAAATAAGTGAAATCAATGTAATAAATGAATAAAAACGTCTTCTCTGACCCGTGTCGTTGAGTGACTGTCTGTGACTGTGTGAGGAGCAGAGGGAGAGGGCGGAAGGAGATTCAATTTAGTAATACATTTATATTAAAATGACTGCTTAAGGAAAACACTTGGTATCGATATTTTTACGTGAAGATCGATTCTCAAAAGGAAGCGTCAGGATCAGAAGTATCGGTACTTCAGTATCGATCCGCCCATCCCTAGTAAAAATGAGTGAATGGAAACGCAGCGGTATTTGGATGCACTTTAGCAACAAAAGCAGAGCAGAGTGCAATATTTACAAAGCAAAAATATTATTCAAGGCTACAAACAACCTTCACCACCACTTAAAATCAGTGGCTGAGGTGAGACATTATTAGACTTAGTAGTGTAAACCTGCCATTCGAAAATGCGTCATTCGTCACCTTGAAAGTGCACCTGTCCTGTGGGTTGTTCATAATCTTTGTTGTCATGTACAGTTTGTCACGTTCTGTTATTGGTTGAGAAATAAATAAATGGAAGCCAATTCTACAATTGTAATTAATTGTGTTAATAACTTGACAGCACTTCAATAGGTTCAAGAACCATGCTTGTACATTTCCTGTGTCTTTCACCTTTATTTTAGGCAAAACAAATTGGTGAAAACTGGTAAAAAGCCAGTGTGGGTAAAAAATATATATACTGTCGCCTTTCTGTTTGTTTGCAGCATATACAGTATGATATGGTGAAATAATTATCCACACAGAAGACAGAAATTATGATGGATGCCTGATACTGAAGTTTAATTTAGTTTTTGTCTATCTCTACTTTTCCCACATGGAAAACCATATAAATAATAAAAGGTATTTTGATATATTCTGTCGTGTCTGCAGGAATGGCTCAGGAACGTGCATCTCCAGCCCCCCGCTGGCAGCCCAGACGGTGGTTCCTCTGAAGCACTGCAAGATCCCGGAGTTGTCCGTGGACCGCAACGTGCTGTTCGAGCTCCATCTGTTCTTCTGCCACCTCATTGCCCTCTTTGTCCACTATGTCAACATCTACAAGACGGTGTGGTGGTACCCTCCCTCACACCCCCCCTCACACACGTCGCTGGTGAGTCCTCCGTGGTTGGCTATAGACTAGCGGAGATTGTCTGTGTGGTTATCGGGGTTTGTTCATGTTGAGCTTTGTGAGGCTGAGCTAATGGTTTTAGCCTGTGGTCTTGTTTGACTGTGATTGCTTTTTGTTGGGGTTTGATTGTATATGTCTTGTTGCAAATGTCATTGTGGGTGCTGTGTCTGATAGCACTGTTGATTACTGAAGCATTTTATTTGTATTCTTTGCAGAACTTTCACCTTATTGATTATAATATGCTGGTGTTCACAATCATCATACTGGCACGAAGGTTCATTGCAGCAATTGTTAAAGAGGTAAGGGTTCCTTTTTAGCGTTAAGCGTTTTTAGCATGACCAGTGTTTCCCCATCACTCGTTCAGCAGCGGTGGCGATGAAAATGAATCATCTACCAGCTTTACTGCTCACCCAAAACAAGCAAATATAAAGCAGTGGAAGTCCAATTATTCTGTATGTCACGATGCATGATATGCAGGTAGTGCCTCTGTCTTTTGGTTGTGGTTCTCTTGTCTTTTTTTTCTGAATCAAACTATGGGCATAATGGAGTCCATGTATTTCACTCCTGCCTCTCCCTCTACCTCCCTCCTTTTCTCCCCTGCAGGCATCACAGAGTGGGAAACTGTCCTTCCCTCACTCCATCTTTTTAGTGATGGCGCGGTTCTCTGTGCTAACACTGACGGGATGGAGCCTGTGCCGCTCCCTCATATACCTCTTCAGGACCTACTCCGTCCTCAGCCTGCTCTTCCTCTGCTACCCGTAAGTACGAGTCCCATGTCAAGCCAGGTCAAACAAAGGGGGTCAGATTCATACCAGCCACTCTCATAATGTCCAGGGTGTCTTGACCTACAGCATTGCTGAGTTGTGAAAGTGATCATTCAAAGCTGGTTGCTTGTTATGTTTGGTATTTGTTTAGTCTCCAGCACTGTAGTGGAATGCCTCGATTGAAACACTGCCCTGTAACATTTGCTTTATTAAATATTAATAACTTAATGTAGTTGGATGTCAAACTTCATTAGTGTGCTCTTTGTTTCCTAGAAGTCTTGATAACATGCCGTTTGGATGCTTTTGTCCAAAGTCCCTTACAGTACCATAAGTGCTAACATTTTAAGCATGGTTGGCCCCATTGGGAATTGAACCCGTTCCCTTGCAATGTTAGTGTCATGTTCTGCTCATGGTGCTACAGGACTACTGTACCTGAGGTATTCCAGAAACCTGTAACTCTTGCCCTGTTGCTTCCCATAGATTTGGGATGTACATCCCCTTCTTTCGGCTGAGCTGTGACTTCCAGCGGGCAGGTCCGCTCTCGCCCATTGCCAGCATTGGCTCCAAGGAGGTGGGCGGCGTTGGCCGGGGCAGGGACTACCTGACGGTGCTGAAGGAGACATGGAAGCAGCACACAAGCCAGCTGTATGGCGTCCAGGCCATGCCAACTCACGCCTGCTGCCTCTCCCCTGACCTCATCCGCAAGGAGGTAGAGTACCTGAAGATGGACTTCAACTGGAGGATGAAGGAGGTGCTGGTCAGCTCCATGCTCAGTGCCTACTATGTGGCCTTTGTACCCGTCTGGTTTGTCAAGGTGAGGGACTGGTGGACATCTTTAAGACATCGCATTTAATTTAGTTTTAGGACTTTGTGTGCTCATCCTGTCTCTGTATGGTGTCATGCAGCACCATTACAGAGGAATCCTTCAGACGTAACATGATCTTCGCCAGGTATCTCAATCTGTTAAATGCTTTTTGACATCTCTAACTTCTTTCCCACAGAGTACGCAGTACGTGGACAAACGCTGGTCTTGTGAGCTCTTCATCCTGGTGTCGGTCAGTACCTCAGTCATTCTCATGAGGCACTTGCTGCCACCTCGCTACTGTGACCTGCTCCACAAGGCTGCAGCCCACCTGGGCTGCTGGCAGAAAGTAGACCCCTCGCTCTGCTCCAACGTCCTTCAGCACATGTACGTACCGCTGGGCCCCGAAGGGACGTTTGTGTCCGGCCTCGGAAAGAGCTCTCTTTGAGATGCTGTTCATTACTGGGCTCGGGTGAAATGACTCTTTTCGGCTGTGCAGAAATAGCTGATTTCACATAACAAAGATAATTACAATGGATGTCTTTGCAATCATCAGGTTTTAGGTCAATTTGGGCTACTTGGAGTAAAAAAAGCTAATCTCCCTCTTCTCCCTTTCTTTGCATAGATGGACAGAAGAGTACATGTGGCCCCAGGGTGTCCTGGTCAAACATAACAAGAACGTCTACAAGGCCATGGGCCACTACAATGTGGCCGTCCCCTCTGACGTGTCGCACTATCGCTTCTATGTGAGTATTACCAGCTGGACACACGGACATTTGAATCACAAAGCAGCAGAGCTGATTGAATCAGTATCTTGAAGATTGATTTAAGTGCCGTGTTACCGCGTGGTTGGAGTGAGCGCCTCTACTGACGTGTGAGAAGTGTTCGTCGATGCAATGCTTTACAGAGAAGACGTTGTTTGATCGCTGACAGTGCGTCTCTTGTCTTTTTCCGTCCTCCAGTTCTTCTTCTTCAAGCCGTTACGAATATTAAACATCCTCATCATTCTGGAGGGCGCCATGATATTCTACCAACTCTACTCGTTGATATGCTCAGAAAAGTGGCATCAGACGATATCCCTGGCTTTGATCCTCTTCAGCAACTACTACGCCTTTTTCAAGCTCCTAAGAGACAGAATAGTCCTAGGAAAGGCGTACTCGTACTCAAACAGCTCATCTGACCATAAAGTCAGTTAGGACATGTTTGTTATTGGTCACATCCACTATGGAACAAGAAAAACATGCATGAGAGCTTTGTATTTTTTCTACAACTGCATTTTGTGTCACTGTTGTTGTTGTTTTTTTGTTCTGATCTGCCATTAATAAAAAGAAACATATTTTTGTATGACTTTAAATGTTTGCTGTAGTGTGTTTGTGCGTTTAGTTTTTTAAATAGTATTTATCCATCCTGACCACAAGAGGCGCCCTGCCTCAAAACTCCCACGTTCGTGATAGTGATGTACATTCCGGCTCTTTTCAGTGAGTCGGCTCATTTGGCTCGGCTCACCAATAAGAGCCGGCTCTTTCGGCTCCCAAACGGCTCTTCATTCAGTAGCATTTCCGGTTTTTCAAAATCACCAAAGTTAGCGATATTTTGACCAATGACTGGTGTTTGTGCATCTATCACTTAAATTGTTCAATGGAATCTGAGTCTACCTTCTAATTACCAAAATAACATTATTTAGCATTTAGTTTGTTATAAAAACGATTTAAATCAATGTAAAAACAGTAAGACGCTATTACACATGTGCATTGAAAGTAGGGCATTTTTATGTCTTGAAATAAATTGCACAATAAACACAGTGCGTGGTTGAACATTTCAAATGAAAACACATTCATAAAATAGAATATAATATTGCATCATAACAAAGAAGAAAAAAAATGCATACAAAATAAATGCAGCATCAGAACAATTAAACTGGTTTTCAAATGATTATTAATGTTATCTTATTATAGTGGTTTGAACTATTTTTTTAAATCTTGGCTCTAAATCGTTATTACCGAACAAGTCAGACGTCGTAGGATCTATTGTCTTGTGGTCATTTAGAAAAAGAACCGGCTCTTCAGATACGCGAGTCGGCTCCCAACGTTCACCTGAAAGAGCCGACTCGTTCGCGAACGACACATCACTAGTTCGTGAGCGTGTCTGTCTGACAACACGAGCTCCGTGTCTGTGCGTCAGACAGACAGGCCGCATCAGTGTCAGACGCGGTGGACTGGCCCTTTAAGAGGGATGAAGCCGAGCCCCGCACAAAGCCGAGCGCCTTGATG
>OMOT01017002.1:1406-14500 GCA_900312575.1 Acanthochaenus luetkenii | reverse complement strand
AGCTGCAGCAGGAGTTGCTCCTCATTCAGAAGCAGCAGCAGATCCAGAAGCAGCTACTTATCAGCGAGTTCCAGAAGCAGCACGAGAACCTGACCCGTCAGCACCAGGCCCAGCTCCAGGAGCACCTCAAGGTCGGCACTGCGCCACACAGCAGCACGGAGACGAGCACAGCAGTGTGCAAAAACGGCAGGCGCACGACACAGCATGGCATTGTGCAGATCAGTAGGAAACATTATAGCGTTGCAGAGCGCAGTACAACGGGAGGAACGACTCGTTACAGCGAGGCAGGGTGTAGAAAAATAGCAGTAGCGCAGCACAGCTTGGTGTAGCGCAGTGTGATATGTCGCTTAACACTTTTGCAGGCCAGCATGGAACAAAATATAGATACTGCAGAAGTTCAGAGAAGACGCGCTATAGTTTTTCGAAATAAATTAATCACTGCGCTCTTCACGCTGACTTGTGTTCCTCAGCTCCAGCAGGAGCTCCAGGCCATGAAGCAGCAGCAGGAGCTGGCTGAAAAGGAACGGCGTCTGGAGCAGCAGCAGCAGCAGCAGCAGCAGCAGCAGCAGCAGCAGACCCAGCAGGAGAAGGAGAAGGAGCAGGAGAGGCTTCGGCGAGAACAGCTCGTTTCCAACCTAAGCCTCAGGGGAAAGGAGCGTTCCAGAGAGAGTAAGAGCTCATCACCGCCACCATCACCGCGCCTCCCTTACCGTCGCTAATATCACCCTCGGTCAGGTCACATTATAGTAGTGGACAGTATGTTGTTCTCACCTGCGTAGGACAATCCGATTGCCATTCGCGAGCGTGAACATCTCTCTCCCAGAGCGGGAAAGCGGTGAACCAAGACTGGGACCTGCGGTGCCATACTGACGCGCAGCCTTGAGGTGCTCGTTCACAGTAAATGGGACACGGGCTTTGTGAAGTCGCACCGGGCACATAAATCCTTTACGCCCACGTGACCTTTATATTGTAGCGCTACTATCAGTCACAAAGGATGTGCCCTTGTCCTGCGACAATCATCCTGGATTTTGACCCGGTCTAATGTCTCCTCTACGGTGCTAAACATCAGGCCATCGTCACGGTTTCAAAGGCGGGGCAAATTATTTTGTCATGGTTCTTCTGGCCATGGGAGGCAGGACTTTTCTATATTATAGATCTAACTGTTCGCGGGATCGCATTGGAACGTGTTTCAAAGTTGATGTTGAGTTGTCTGTTATTCAGTTAAAAATAAAACCCCAATGATATGATGATCAGTGTTTTGTGCAGTCAAGTGCCAGTTAGCTTATAATTTAGGAGACAATGTCTTAAAATGGCATCATCATAAATAGGTTTAGATGACCTATTGCATTACTGTCTTTGCAGCGTTAGACCTAATAATAGATATAATTAATGGCTTTGTCAGGTCTGTAATGTAAAACCATGCCCTGTAACCATAAACCTCCAAATAGAAAGAACATTTCAAACATTCTCTAGTATCACCTTCACAGCCTGAAACCAGTTTCGTGTTCTTAGACCAGTAGGGGGAGATGTTCCTACACAAGATGTGACTCTTCTCAGAAAGATGAACTCAATGGGACATTTTAAAATGGACCAAATGTAATTGTCTCTCTGCCTTATGCCTTAAGTTGTGGATTCTAGCAGTAAGACAAATGTGATATAACAAATGATATAGCAAAACACTGTCACAATAGGGCAACATTCTGATTTATATTATTACTTGTACCATAATGTATCACTAGTCGTGGCTATAAGCCCTATAGGGTAACCCCAATCCCTTTGGCTCTGACCTCTGGTCTCCCAGGTGCAGTGGCCAGTACAGAAGTGAAGCAGAAACTCCAAGAGTTTCTGTTGAGCAAATCAGCCAAGGACCCCACCAACAATGGAGCCAGCCATTCTTTCATCCATCACCAGAAACTCTGGTACACGTAAGTACTTTAGCCTGATGGAATGTGATAGAAAGACACAATATAGATCCTATATTTGACCACATAGAAAGTCTATAAAGTCACACCATACTGCACTCTCTTTTTACTTACTCCGATGGATTCTCGGGTGATCAGGTCCTCCCACCACACATCACTGGACCAAAGTTCTCCACCTCTGGGAGGCGCCTCTCCCACCTGCCAGTACACCCTACCATCCCCGATAGAGAGCAAGGACGACTTCCCCTTGAGGAAGACAGGTATCCTAGTTAGCACACATACACACACGCACACACACACAGCACAGACATAAAAGTGCCACATTCACGTACACAAATCCACACACGGACACACAACTAGTTGAATGGGATTTAGGCGTAAATGTGAAGATTTGCCTTTTATCCGTGGTTTTCCCGTCACCATGAATGAGGTATTAATACAATGATTCCACCGTGACCCGTGTCAATCAAGAGGTCGGCGTGCCCGTGGAGTGTTTCCTGAGGATGCTGACGACCTGCTAATAACATCAGTTAGGCTCATTACGACCCTTGCCCCTCTCCTCTCATTCCTCCAGGGCTCACCACACTGCCTTCATAAGGGTGAGGCACGCCAGAACAGAAACCTCAACTCTAAAACACATAGTGGCTGAAGCATAGGCAACACCGCAAACAGTTTAATTGTGTTTATCACTTATTATTTATAATGACTGTTATTTGTACTTAAATGTACCTTGCTGTTATTTAAAAGAAGCCACGTTTGTCCTCATGTTACAATAACATACCAAGTTCCATGGCCTCTTTTTTTTAACAGTTTAACAGTAAATTGAAGAATTAAAGAGGATTAATTCCTCTTGAGTTATGGCCTTTAAAATCTATTTTAAAAACACACCAATTCCCACCAAAAGCATCTCAGGTTTGTTGGTTTAAAGTTTGAGGGACCCTTCGGGGATGGCTGTATAAATAAGAATTATACCTCCCTCTTGGTTTGCTCAAGCACAAGTGCTTGCCAAGCTAAGAACTTCATAATTCTGCAGTGAGGTCACCAAATTACATTATGTTCTTTCCCCCTCTGTGTCTCTTTTAATTATATTGGCAAACAATTATACTTGTTGAGTTATTTAACGACAGACCTGTCGTGTTGTGTATATGCACAATTTAGAGATCAGGCAGAAGGAATTATGTCTTGTAGTATAAAATGTAACTCTTGGTCATTATGGGGTCTGCATGGCAGGAATAAATACTAGAAAGGTCCACGAAAGGAGATTTGGTTCATTGTAACTTTCTTTGAAACATGTAGTCCATCTTCAGAACAGGGAAATGCCTCCTCTCAATATATATGTTCATCCCTGAAACACGCCTTTAGACCCAGGAGGTAAGGAGTGGCCCCACAAGGGTAATAACCAGTTGAAGACAGCTTTTTTTTTTAAATAACAGAGCTCCTGGAATTTACTCTAAATGTATGGTAGCATTGTTTACCTTTGACAGTGGATGCAAAAAAAAAGAGCCAAGTTTAAACAAATTATCTCCCCAAACTTGACATTTTCATTCTTCCTTTCTTTCGTGATCAAATCATCTCCCTATTCCTGAGCATGATTCACAAGCACTGATAAAACCATAGAAAACGATTTCTTGGCCTTTGGATTCCAGAATCTATATGTGGTCATTTCCTGTGCAGGCCTTCCTCCCCCACTTCCTGTCTGTCTTCATTAAAGTCCTCCGAGAGCTCGGCACGCGAGGGGGACACACAAAGGTAGCGTTGTTCCCCAAGCCACTGGCTGTCGCTGATAGCTGATTGGCAGGTGTTGCTGAGTAAGAGGACTGGCACAGGCAGGATGGACCTAGACAGGATTGTTTGTTTAAGCAAAGATAGCTCTCAGAAAACAAAGTGGAGATGACTCGAATGTTCCACGTTAAGACTCCCCACTGCTTCATTTGGCCAAAGGGCCTAAGACCGTCTTTTTGTGGTTGAGGTTAAATTTGAGCTTCCTCTTTTATGCCGTGCGTTAAGACTGGTAACCTGGCTTACACTTGATCTACCTGTTGCGATCTTCTCATCACAATGATTTGTAACTCTTTTTTAGTCTTATGTTTGAAAACGATTTCTTTATGTTTCAGTGGGCAGCCTGTGAAAAATGTATTTAGAATTATTTTAAGTATTGTTGACGCATTTGCATTTTCCCTTGCAACAGGAACCAACTGGGGCACTCTTGTGTTTTTGACTAAAGGTACTTACTCAACTCAAAGTAAACGTTTGGAAAAACCTCTGACATGGTGGGACCTCATAAGAAATACAACTCTAGAGATGACTATTTCAACTGTGAACCAATAAGCACTGAAAATACTCCATTAAAGGAGCATGACGTACTGGGATCTTTATTGGCTGGCGTATTAATATACACATCATCCTTGAATCACAAGATGCTTGTGATGCCCTTGACCAAAAAGTAGTTTAAAGAATTTCAAGTGATTAACTTGTTTACTTGCTATATATCCTCTTTGGGACTAGAATAGACTGGGCTAAGGGCACGTGATCGTCTGTGGCAAAAAATAGTTGCAGCTTAGCAGAAGAGGTGCAACACCCTCTCTGGTCTTGACCCACTTACCGAGCGTGTGCATTCAGCAGGTGCAGGAAAAGGTTTTCAGATATGTTCTTGCGAATGTGATGTGTTAAATATCCAAAAAGATTCATTTAGGAATCAAACTTGCTGGTCTTGAACTGTGAGGGGTTGAGCTGTAGTCTGTTGTAGAGCTAAACACGACGCAGCTTCCCTTCGCACAGCAACGTCAGGCACAAGACAACGCCAGCACGCCTTTCCCACGTACAGAAGCGCACATTTCCCACATAACCATCTGCCCAGGTCCGGCCCTCTTAATGGACGCAGGCACTCACACTGACAGCGGAAAAGTCTGATCAAGTGGAGATGGCATAACACGTTCGGCTCGCAAAACTACCAGCCCTGCAGCACCACTTTCAAACGCAATAAGGTGATTGATTGATGACCCTGGAATATTGCCAGCATATATGTTATAGCTGGCTGTCGTGCCTGGCCCAGTGACCCAGGTGTTCAAATGTATATAGGCTTAGTTAGACATCGCCGCTGCCGTGACCATCCTTGTCTCCTGTTGCGTCGCGGAGTTGGGTGTTTTTTCTCTCTCCATGGAGACCGGTGAGAAAGTGTTTGTCCCCGTGCTGCTGTCTAATGTTCCCGTGGCAACCGATTGGGATGCGTAGCTTGGTGGCAGTGTGTAAAAATAGAAAGCAATCAGGGCAGCGGGGCGTGAGGCAGATTCGTACGACTCCCAACAGCGTTTTCTCTCCATTTATCTCTCCTGCCTTTTTTCTTCCTTCCTCCCTCGCTCTCTTTCACTCCACCTCACACCCACAGGATTAGAGGTCTGTGCCGCGTTGTTTAATGGCGAGAGCGTTTTGCCGCTTTTGAAACGAGCCATAAATAGCAGCATCTGGCCCACTCCCTCTGCTCTTCCCTGCAGTCTGCCAGCGTCACAGTCCCACCTCCCCGTCTACAGCTGTATGTTGTACACATTGCAAAAGGCCCTTTTAATTATTGATCTGAACTGAATAATTGAAGCAGGTTGGCCGTTGTATAACAGAGGGTTTACGTAACTTCAATATAGCTCTGTGCGCTGGCTTTCCATCGGGAGACCAGATAATCTATTCTGCTCGTTTATTCGGGCGTGGGAGGCTCGCAGTGGGATTCCGTGCCCGGCGTGTTGATGGGAAGTCCATATGAGACAGGGAGGCGCTGACCCTGTGAGTCACTGTCCCCCAGGCCGACACGGGGGCACGTCTCACCAGTCAGACACAACAACACGTACTTTGCGTTCACATAACTGTATTCTGATGATCACGTCATTTCACCTTTTACACACATGTGAATTAAACCCAGGTCTTTTCCCTCATTTTAGCAACTAAAATACTTTTGTTTTGGTCCTGTCAGAAACAATGGCATGGGTAAATCCACACGGGTAAAGTACGACTTTATTGGCCGACGGCTGTATTCCCTGATTTGTTTGGGACGGTCCAAGCGCTGTCTAATTCAATTTGATCAAATTCGGCCTTTGTTTTGTTGTCATTGTGAAAGTGCTTCAGGGTTGGCAGTTTCAGACATCAAGACCAAATGTTAAAAGTTTGAAAGTAATATGACCTTAATATTTCTTTCAAACAGTGACTGTCCATTAGGACTTGATTTGTAAGCCCGGATCACTGCGGGCCGGGGTGTGTGTGTGTATGTGAGTGACTTAGGAGCGTGTTAGGATTGTGTGTTTGGGTATCTCTGTTTTGCATTAGGAGGAGGGGGTGTGTGGAGAGAGCCTGAAACATCTGCCATGTTTTTGTGTTAGTTTAACTGCTGCTACTGTATCAGACTGTGGTCACCAGGGCGGCAGGTAGCGGACTCTTTCACTTAGAGCCTGTGTGTTGCTCAGCCTAATTTAGTCCAGATGAGGTGGAAATGGGCCCAATCCTGACTCATTTAATTTCTCTGAAACCTGCGCTGAATTTCACTTAAAACCGAAATTGTTACATGTTGAAGCGTGACAATATTGCTTATTCTTTTTATTTCCTCTTCTTTGTATTTTAACCCCTTATTTGACAATGTTAATACTTTCTTTGATAATGTTATAAAACAGTACAGTCAAGCTATAGCCTATAGAAGAATAGTTTTACCCTCTGTGTGAATTGCATTACACATGATGTTTTTAAAATGTATCTCCATGTGATGTGGGGCTTCTTCGTCATCCGAATTCGGCGAATGGAGACTTACAGAAAAATGTCCTGTTCCTCGTTCTCCAGCCTCCGAGCCCAACCTGAAGGTCCGGTCCAGACTGAAGCAGAAGGTGGCAGAGAGGAGGAGCAGCCCAATGCTCAAGAGACGAGATGGCAACATCGTGACTCCTTACAAGAAGCGGGCCCTGGAACTCATGGGTACGCAAGACAGCTGGATATCGGTTGAATTGTCTTGCTCCTCCTTTGTGATTGGCTGGCTGTATCACAGGCTACATTATGTAACAACACACTCTTTTGTTTATTCTCAGATATTGTTTTTTTTATTTCCAAAGCCTTTTCCTATTTCAGCACTTAACGCAAATGCGCCTTTATCATAACATCTGGCGTTTAAAATGTTCTCGTGGGAAAAATAAAAGAAGATCTTAGTGTTATTGTTGTATTTCAGAAATGCACACCAAGCAGCCATTCTGCAATGCAGTAGCACGTAATGACCATGGCACTTCCATGTATGAAAGACCATTTCAATCAGGCAGCCATGACTACACACATTAAACTGTTTGGAGGCTGCAGCTGTTTTGCCAAGCTTGTGTGTGTGTGTATTGTATGTGTGTAGTGTGTAGTGTGTGAGCATGCATATCTAACTCCTTGTTGTTCCATAGACTCTACGCCCACTAACAGTGCCCCTGGCTCTGGCCCCAGCTCTCCCGTAGGGGCCTCCAGTGCCCTGGGGGCAGAAAATGGACCCTCCTCTCTGCCCACTACCACAAAAACTGAGGTATGTTTCTAAATCATAAGCACTGCTATTTATTTGCCAAAGAATGAAACAAACGGCTTACTGCCGATGTTGTTACGCATGCAAATCATTTGAATAGCAAAAATGTAACTTCTTACGTCAGGGCTCAAACAGTCTCGCCTGCCTGCCTGCCTGTCTGTCTGCGTGCAGCTATAAAAACAGCCAGTTGTCCCCTCTTTGTCCATAACCCCTCTGTCTGTTACACCCCAGTGGAAATGGCTCCCCACACTGACATTAAAGAGGCACAGCTTGACCCATATGTCTGTACCATCCACCCTTTTCACCGATTCCTCCAAGTTTGCTTGTGTGAAGATGATACAATACGCAGGAAAATAAATGCGCTCTATTGGGTGTTAAAATGCTATAAGACATCCCTGAAGCCAAAAAAAAGAAAAGAATTAACAGCACGACTTTTTTCCTACCCAACAGGTTTATTACAAATGTACTGTACAATCAGTTCTTTATCCTGCTTTTTGTTTGGCTGTACACTTTCTGTTGGCTTGTCATTGTGTTTCTGTCACTGGCCGAGCTGCAGGCCCTGCACCGAGTTGTTCTGAGGTGTTTCCCAATAGATTCATGGCTGAGTTACTGACCAGAGCTCCCCCAGGACAGCGCTCACAAAGCAGGCCATTATGGAGGGTGGCAGATATGACACATCTCGGAACAATCTTAACAGAACAGCTGTGTTTTCCTTAACCATCGCTGTTTACTCTCCCAGGGACCTCCAGTGACACGGAGAAGGGAGCGACGCCCTGACGTCAGGCTGAAGGCCGGGGCTTAGGGAGGCAGCCTAGCTGCGGAGTTTAATTGATATCCCAGGCACTGGTAGCCAAAGACACCCACATACTAACAACACAAACATACAGGATTGCTATTGTATCGGCCCAAGCTGAGACTCTCATGAAAGCCATTGGTGGACAGTTGGGCCGCCCGTAGACCTCATGCCTGTTGCAAAAGCAAGGCGTGTTTGTGCACCGTTACATTAGGTATCCTTTTTCAGAGGGAACGGGTCCCTCGGGTCGAATATGGGCCGGATATCCACATACAGGTCAATGAGTACTGGTAGGGGTTGGAAGAATAAACATGGCTGTTCCAAAACCACATGCTGGTCCACTGCTCCACTGGGTGCAGGAAGTATGCCCCAGTGCTGATGTTCTCTGAGAGAGTAGCCTGAGGGTGGGGACTAGGGAGCAGGAACAGGGAACAGGCCGACTGGGGACTGAAGAACTAAGGATTGGGATTGGATGGTAGATTTAGGGGTAATCGCTGAGCCCATCATCCCCACTGGTGCCATTCCTTGAGGCTCCGGGTTAACCTTTACCGCCACTCCTTTATATCATCCATCATAAAAACTCATACCTTTTCCCTTTCAGCAAGGCGGGCTGCTGTTTGTCACGGTGCATTAACGTTCATGCCATTGCTCTCGTTGCCTTTTGAAATTTGCCCATAGTGGGATTTCTAAATGTGTCGCCTCCACCTAACCCGCTCCACCTCTTCCTCCCTCTCCTGTGTCTTTGATGTAGCGATGGCCGTCACAGCCGAGATTATTCAGAACCGAGGGCTCTATGTCGATGCTGAGCTTGTACACATCTCCCTCCTTGCCCAACATCACCCTGGGTCTTTCAGCTACATCCTCACCCATTAATGTGAGTACAAGTGTTGCCGAGATCGATAGATAAGTTCGGTGGTTCTCTGTGAGTTGAAAACCTTGCCATCAGTGGCTGTCTTGGCCACGGGTCACTGACCTCTGACCCCCAGAGGATTTTATCGCCCGTAGATAAATATTGTACTGAAGTGTCTAGTGTCAGGTCTGCTCTTATCTTCCTCTATTACCTCGTTCATCACAGCTTTTTAAAAGTCCAAGTCCACTCAAGTGCAACTCCAGATAACACAGCACATGATATACCATCTTCTAGCTCGCTGGCACATTCCAAAGAGGCCTGTTCATCAGCTGCTCTGGGCTGTAACCATTGATGGTCTCGGATTTCAGCATTGCACAATAACTGATTTGTAAATGCAAAGATAATCTGATTCGTTCACAGAGAACGGTTGATGTTGTTTCATTTGGTTGGTTAAAATGAACGGTTATCATTATTTTCAATGATTATACACGGCTACCCATTGGAGTGCACAGCATGTATAGTATGAATGGAAGAATATTCATCTCTCCTCTCAGGCTGCCATGGGGTTGAAGGAAAGACCAGCAGAAATCAGGCACGGGCTGCCTGGGCAGCTCCTAGGCCCCGTGCCCCTACAGACGGGCTTGGAGACGAAGGTGAGCTCCAGTCACCAGGCTCTCCTCCAGCACCTCCTCCAGAAGGAGCAGATGAGGCAGCAGAAGATGCTCTCCTCTGGTGAGTCTTCCTCATTATCACGATACTGTGTGAAAAGAATACAACAGACCAATATGTTATGTTATTTATGTATCCATTACTTATTGGTATACTGTAAATTGAAGTAATTGACAATATGACATAACATTTTGAGTATTTTTTAAAATAAATGTACCTTTTTTTTCTTCGGTGACCAAGGCCAAGGCACCATGTCATCCCACCCACAGTCCCCTCTGGCCATGAAAGATCGCCCGTCCACCAACAGTCGGCCTAAACTACCAAAACACCGGCCCCTGAACCGGACCCAGTCAGCGCCGCTCCCTCAGAACACATTGGCCCAGCTAGTCATCCAGCAGCAACACCAGCACTTCCTGGAGAAACAGAAACAGTACCAGCAGCAGGTCCACATAAATACGGTACTGTGCTGTCCATCTATATTCAAATCACAAGAGAGGATTTTGACTTTCAGATTGCATTTTGCAGCATTCCCTATTCCCCTTTAGGTCTCGCGAGGCCGTATTTCACCGCAGGGAGCCCGATTTAATCGTTTTAAACACACAAATGCAGATCTATTTTTAGCCTTTTGTAAAAGCATCTGTGGTAGCTCAAGTTTACAGAGCCGGGCCCAAGTCTGTTCTTCCCTGGAATCCTGGTGTTATTTCTGCTAAGTAAAGAACTTCTGCCTGACTTCAAATGGGGAAGAAATGCTTCCCCTGCACTAATTCTGTTATCGTAGCTTAAGGCATCAGTGCTGTTCACATGCTAACTCTGTGAAATTCAATTCAGCCAAGTTCAAATGAAGGAAAAAGTGCCCAGAACACATTTTGTTCCTCTGTGGCAATATTTGTGTTTCTGTGAGCTGGCCGTGGTGACCTCGCCATACACACAGTGTAATTATTCTGGTGAGGGAAGTGTGCGAGGTGGCAAACACTGAAAGGCAGCATTGTGCGAGCTCACGTACTGATCTGTCCCAACGCTCGGCCTTGAAAAAGCCATGGGAACCGTAGAGTTTGCTGCAAGTGCAACTCTTCCCTGGAACGAATAAAAAGCACAAAGCACCACCGCAATTACCGAGTTCTACTTACTGGTGTGATATTTGAAATAACACTTAGTTTTCCATTTAAGTTCCCTCCATAAAACAAATGATTCAAACTAACGGACAACTGCAATTCGTTTTCACTAACGGCTGTACATTTTTGGAAAGAGCTGTGAAATAATAAGGACAACTTGGCTGGAACCACATGAACGAGCCCTGCTGTGATCACTCAGGCCAATGAGATCGCATGTAAAGCCTCTCTTAAGTGGAGGTTATAAATGGCCACTAATCAGGGATGAGCCCTCAGTGTTTATTGAGAAGGATCTCTCAAACATTGCCCTAATTAATTTCCTAGTAGGGGCTTGGCTAGGGTTGTTTTTGAATGTCCTTCAGTACCTGCAACAGTAGGGGGCACTAATGGAAATGTACAAGAACTTAGGGGTTTTAGGAAGAGGTATAAACAGCCTTTACTAATGCTAAGCTAAATGGGCTAATTCTTAGCTGAAGGGGTATTTATATAGTGTTAGTGCTTACCAGCTGCCTGGGTTAGGTGTTTTTTCAGTCTTGTCCCGAGCCCCCTAGTGGCAGAGTGATCAGATCATGGCACCAGTAGTTCTGGTTTAGCAAAACTCCACATCACTGCAACATCCTTCTTCCTAGGGTCACCACACATCCAAGTTTCTCTGGGATAGTCTCAAGTTGAAGCCGCGTGTCCCAGAGTTTTGTGACGAATGTCAAAAATACGAATATGTCCAGATTTGATCATTTCTTGATTTGTTTCTGTGCATGCAAAAAAAAAGCCTCCCATAAATATGCGTTTGACACTGAATTCCTGGTGCAACTGTTAATCGGCAAAGAAAAATACACCTAGCAAGACACAAAGATGTGGTGCAAATCTATGTGTGCGCGGTTTTGAATATCTGCTACGTCTACTGCTAGTGCATTTAGATGCGTTTGGTATCCAGAGAGCTAATAGAGCATAACACACTCTATTGATATCCACCGAGCAACCCATGAAACCCATTGTATACAAGTAATTGTCAGTGTTCTTTTTTGGCGCTTTGTTCCATTGGAAGAAGAACACTTTCTTTCTTTTTTTAAACAGAGTGTCAGACTGGATTTTTGAACACACCAGTGTTCAC
This sequence comes from Acanthochaenus luetkenii, assembly GCA_900312575.1. Lineage (NCBI taxonomy): Eukaryota > Metazoa > Chordata > Actinopteri > Beryciformes > Stephanoberycidae > Acanthochaenus > Acanthochaenus luetkenii. The sequence goes on along the minus strand of OMOT01017002.1, from coordinate 2,528 downwards.
ACTCTGATGCCTTGTGCAAATTCTCTGCTGCATTGTGTGATAGGTGACCTGCTGATCGGTAGGCAGTTTCATTACACTGAATTTGTTTTCAGTATATTGTATGTTTTCCTCCCATTTTATAGTCGCTGCAATTATTGATGCTCTACAACTGGGCTTTAGAGATGAGATAGCCTCATAATATACACAGGATTAATAACATGCCATAGAGGCAATATTTGAAACAACTAAATTGTGAAATATGCTTGTTTTAGAGCCGCGTTAGCATGGAGAGACACAGAGCCTGTTAAGTTCCTAAGTATTTGGTTATCTGGATTCAGTGATTGCATCGAGCTCCTCAGTAAGAGACTGGGCAACAAAGGACATGTTTTATTTTATTTGTATTGTTCCATTTCCTGATAATTTAAATACATCTAAGCATCACAAGATGGCTGGAACTATAAACAGGCAGGTGAGAGCGGTGCCAGTGTCTTTAAAAAGGGAAAATAAACCTACTACAATGTTTGATGAAGCATTTGGATGTATTTGGATGCTTTTACCTTGTAGCCTACTTGGCACAAGCCTCGACTGGATATCTTAGATTTGCACCGGTAAAACCTACGTTTAATTGTTAAGGATCATTAGCTGCAGCACACCATCATTAAAGTGGGGCTAATGTGTTTTGCAGCTGTTGTCCAAGTCCATTGAGCAGTTACGTCAGCCCAGTGCACACCTGCAAGAATCTGAGGAAGAGCAGGAGGAGCAACGCAGAGAGCTGAGTATGCAGGAGGACAGGCTGCCCCCTGGAGGAGTCATCCGGAAACACACCCTCAGCAGCGGCAGCATTGGCTCTTACTGCGAGGCTCACTGTGGGGTCATCAAGGTCAAGGAGGAGCCGGCTGATAGTGAGGATGAGGCCCTGACCAATCAGAGCCTAGAGTCAGAGCAGAGCGCCTATCTTCACCAGGTCAAAGGGAGACTGGTGATAAGAGCCATGATCTGAGAAGGGGAAGGGGATGAGATCACACACTCCAACATTCACAGATAAACAAGTATCTTCAAACATGTGCACCCACATCCATGCAGTTTACACAGGCACACACAACACACACACACTCTCACACACACACACACACACACACACAC
>OMOT01016930.1:3906-17238 GCA_900312575.1 Acanthochaenus luetkenii | reverse complement strand
TAACGTTAAGCCTAGGTTAGGAGACTGTAAGTAAATACTGTATAGGCCTAACGTTAGTTTTTTTCCTCATGAATCATTTAATGTGGGACACTTTCAGTGTACTGGTGTGAATATTTACGTCTATTTGTTGGCAACTTTCCCACTTTTGCGTTATTAATTGAATGAGATTTATATGGCTGCGAATGATGTTTGCGGGTGGAAATTTGATTGCTTTGTGAAACTTGATTAGTTGTGGCTGAAATAAACAGTTATTCAACTGTTTCAAATGTAAAAATGCACTAATAACCTGTCATTTTAATTTGTCTAATTCAATGCATGCATGTTATGCCTACATTACATAAATGAAATATAGTGTCAGACAATGATATGCAAACTGAAAAATAAATGAGTTCTGTTAAATATATACTGTTCGTTTTTGTTTCTGAAATGTATTAGAAGTTTGGAAGTAGACTAGTATGTTTATCAAAAAAAGAACCAAAAATGATTGAATGATGAATCCCAGGGGACTAGACTCTATGCCTGCTGTGTGAAAAATGATCATCTGACGTGCTGGATTCAAAGCAGCCCCACCTAGCAGAAAAGTCACGACATGCCACTGGTGTAGACTGGTGTAGACTGGTGTAGACTGGTGTAGACTGGTGTAGACTGGTGTGATGGCGGGTTGTCTCCTTACAGACACTTACCCTTTAATCACACTCGCTGCAGGAGGAGGACGTTTCCCGCTGGCTGAAGTGAATCAGTGGAACTGTGCCAGCTATTGAGCTGCCATGGGGTCTGTGCCTGAGGTTAGTTCATAGCTCAACACCTGCTGAGGAATGGAGCTGACATCAAACGTGTCCAGGACAGCACCAGGTACAAACACACTCCTGTGATTTATCAGGCAAGACACAAACAAATACATTCAGAAATCGGATTTATACCAACATTATCACATTCATCAGAGCTTGCGGATATGAGAATTGTGGGTGAAAATGTACAATGAACTCTATAAACGTTCTATCAATAACTACATTAGAACCCAACCTATTTGATGCTTCTTTTTCATTACAGATTTGAGCATATCAAAAGGTGTGTTGCTTATAGTTTATATATAACCCATGCATTGGTATGTAAATTAATGAAATGTGTGTGTTTATATGCAAATGCTCACACCATAATTGCACCAAAATAAATAGCAATAAATAGGTGGTAAATGTATTTAATTACAATACATTTATTATTGTATTTTTTTTGTACGTAATGTATAAACATTTCAGACAAAAATAGCCTCATGCCAAGAAAAAACACTATCGAAAAAATGACACCAAGAAGCTAAATAGATTCAAAAACGCGTCTTTGACTCAATCTTTCTGATTGAGTCCACTGCACACAGCTTGATGGTGATGATTTCACTGCTAAATTCTTCTTGTCTGGTGTGTTGATCAGTGAAATCTAGGCCCTCCATGGCACATGGTTGCCCATCCCTGGTGTACATTATGTCAACTGCAACATTCTCTGAATCCTAACGAAAGAAAATAAATGTTGGCAAAAATGAAAAAAGACCACAAAAGCTCCTGCCGATTGTCACCATCGAAGGCAAGGTGATTGAAACTTTTGAAATATGGGAATACTTCTAAATTATACTTAGTTTGAAGGAATTGATAGTGAATTTCGGGAACTCCAATAAATGCAGACATAACCCCATTTCCATCGACGGTGCTGAGGTTGAGCGTGTGTCAAGTTTCAGATTCCTGGGTGTCCATATCGCGGGAGGACCTGACATGGACTCTAAACGCCTCCTCCCTGATAAAGAAAGCCCTACAACGCCTCTACTTTTTGAGGAAGTTGAAAAGGGCCCACCTGTCACAAAGACACCGTGCCAACTTCTACCGCTGCACTATGGAAAGCATCCTAACATCCTGCATAACTGTGTGGCATGGCAACTGCACTGCCGCTGACCAGAAGGCCCTGCAGCGGGTAGTAAAAGCCGCAGAGCGTATCATGGGCACTCAGTTACCTGCCATCAAGGACGTCTACCTGTAACGCTGTATGCGGAGAGGGCATAATGTCACCCGTGACCCCACCCACCCTCGCAATGGACTCTTACGTTACAGGTGTCTCCAGGCTCCAACCTCAAGGCTCGGAAACAGCTTTTTTCCCAGGACTGTGACTCTGATGAACTCTGTACACCTTGAACCTCTTTTTAGCACCTTACTAAATCACTGTCGCACATTGTCACTTTACTATTAAACTGTCATGGACTGACATACTGATGTACTGGAACCAGAACCTGTTTCTAAGATTGCTATGGTTTGCACTGCATTTTTTGGATTTGCATTTTATTGTCTTGTCTTGTTTTTACATTCATCTTAAATTGTAGTTATTATTAATTGTCTTGTTTCTGTTTTTATTGTACCGTACTGCCCTTGATGGACACAACTAATTTCATTGTACATGTGCTCTTGCTCGGTATAATGACAATAAAATTGAATTGAATTAGTTGAGAAGAGTAACTCTTTAGTTCGTTTTCTTCTGCATCTTAAAAAGGGTAAATCTGCCAATTTTCTACTCCAAAGTACCAGACCTACTGTACATGTACTGGACATGTATTGAACATGTATGGTACACGTTCCCTGTAGGTGGCCCTACAGGTCCCAATAATGCCTTGCTATACGAATTGAGTAATTGATTGTATACAGAATAAGTAAATGAGCAAGTATGCCAAATGTCACGGTTATACTCCCGCCTCCTGTAGAATGATTAAAATGAGCAAATTAAAATGACCAAATCAAAATTGACGCAAAGCATCCAGATGTAACAATCTGTGAGGGAAACAGGAGGGTCAAGGTCACTCAAATATTTTTAGTAATTTTTATAAAGTCCATTATATCCAAACGAATGGGCATATTCATCAACCTCACAACATGAATTACAACCCTTGTGCAAGTTACCAAAAGAGCGACATAGACCTCTGGTGGTACAAGTGAGAAGCATCCTGTGAGTCTGATATCCTCTGGGAACCAGCAGGTCATCTACAGTGCCTTTTATTTATTTAATTCAACTATCTAAACAAAATACCCAAAAACATATTTTTAGAATTTTTAACAAATGTATTGAAAATGTAATACAAATATCTAACATGTATTGAACCCCCTGAGTCAATACTTTGTAGATGCATCTTTGACAAGGATTACAGCTTTGAGGCATTTGGATTTGGGGATTTTCTCCTCACAGATTTGGCGAAGCTCGGTCAAGCTGGATGGGGAGCATCTGGACAACTATCTTCAATTCATTCCACAGATTTTCAATGGGGTTTTGGGGGCTTTTGCTGGACCATTCACAGTTTGTGTTTTCAAGCCAATCCAGTGTTGATTTGGCTGTATGCTCAGGGTCTTTGTCCTGTTGGAATATAAAGCGTCACCCCAATCTAAAGTCTCCCAGTCCCTGCCTCTGAAAAGCCCACTGCAGCATGATGCTGCCACCATAGGGACGGTGTTAGATGGGTGATGAGCTGTGCCTGGTTTCTGCCAGACAGCACTTTTGCTTTATGGCTGAAGAATCAAATTTCTTCTGAGCACAGAACCTTTTGCCTCATGCTCTCATGACTTTCACATGCCTTTTTGCAAACTACAGGTGTTGTCATGTGACGTTTCTCTTCACGAGTGGCTTCCTTCTGACCACACAGCCCAGAATTGTGAATTGCTGCACCGTTGTCCTTCCAGCAAGCGAAGGAGCTCTGTAGTTCTGTCAGAGTGGCCCTTGGCTCCTCGGCCTCCTCCCATACCAAGGTCCTTCTTGCCCAGTCGCTCAGTTTGGTCGGACGACCAACTCTAGGAATAGTTTGGGTAGTTCCATATTTTTGGAGTCTACTGAGCTCTTGTGAACTCACAACACTTCAGAAATTGTTTTATGCCCTTTAGAAATTGTTTTATACCCTTTAGAAATTGTTTTATACCCTCATCCAGATCTCTGCCTCTTCACAGTTCTGTCTCTGAACTGTCATTGGTAAAGTTTCTGCTCTGACATGCACGTCATCCGTGAGACCTTATGTAGACATTGTGTATCGTTCTAAATCATGTCCAGTCAGTTGAATTGGCCACAGCTAAACTCCAGGCAAGTTGTAGTGACATCTGCTGGACATTCAAAGGATACACCTTAACTCAACTATGACTAATACCAGAGTCAAAACATTTCAGCTTATCATTTGTCATTTAAAAAAAATTAGTAAGTATAAAAATCCACTTTGACATCATGGGTTATTGTGTGTATATCAGTGACAGTAAATGCTCATTTATGCATTTTGAATTGAGTTACAAAACGCAAAAAAGGTCAAGGGGGTTGAATACTTTACTAAAGGCACTGTAAATCTTAAGCCACACCCTTACCCAGCTGCAATAATTCATTCAGTGTTTAAAACGTTAAAACACAAGAAAAGCAACAACAACTTCAGAAAGCTTTTATTCATATTTTCTTGACATGAGGAGCCACACAATTTCAATCGTTTCTGCAGCATTCCACCTCAGTGCAAAAACAAACAATCTGAGTGGGTTTACAGCAGAGATGGTAATCCAAATATGCATTGTTCTTATCAGACCAGCAACACTACCAATTCAGCAACTTAAACTCTTCGCCTGAACCCTACACCTGATCAGTAAGAATGACATTATCAACGGTTGTCCTCGAAAGCTTTATTGCAATTGACTTGTCAAGTGAACGACGTGTCATTCTTTTAACCAATGTATGATGGAAAATCAGTTTCCTAACAGCTTCAATTTCATTTAGTAGACATTTTGACAGCAGGCACTGCAAACGTGTCCTAGACTGCCCAACAATCAGTTTTCCTGCGCCCTCCAATAAGGGACTTCAAAACGTTTAAGAGACGGCAAGAAAGTAACAAATGACTCACAATTGGTCAGAAACAGAAAAGTACGGGACATATTATAGACTCTTACATGTCAATTAGACATTACTACAGTTTGTGGTGTGGAATTGAGACTCCACCAAAAGATGTGACTGAATTACGAGTGTCAACTTGAGAGTCATGGGCAATACTGTTGATAGCCAATATGGAGAACTCAATAGCTCCGAGAGCCTAATTATTGGTATTCTTTATATTAATTTGAAAATCCTGCCGAGTGTGGAGTACCATACCGTTTGTATGCTAAATGACAATGACAGAGGACCAGATCTATTACAGATTCAGATTATCAACACACTGATGGAGTGATAAGGAAGAAATATCCCCTCACCAGAGGCTCAGGATGACGGTGTAATAAAATAAGATCCTGGGACAGTAGTTTGGAAAACATGCATCTTAAATATTCAAATCACAAAAAGAAAACTGAGAGACACTTTCCCAAAACACATTAAAACATTGGAGCAACATTAAAACTATTAAAAATTATGTGGCTGGTTTCATAGGCAACAGCCTACTGGACAGATCAGTCACGCCCAATATAGATGTTCTTCTATATGCTTTATATCTTCAATATGCACATTAGCCCTTAAAACACAAACACTCATCAGCAAATGACCTTCCTGCTGTAGTCTAAATCAACGAAAATAGCAAAAAGTATTTGACCAAGTCTCTTGATCAAGTCTATGTTTACATTTCTTCATTACACGCTATATACATTTAAAAAAGCAAATCTTAAAATGTGTAAAAAGTCTGCATACATTTAAAACAATACATCCAAAACAGCGGGGGAAAAGCTTGTAGGTTGAGCATATTTACATCATAATTACAATTTTACAAAACACACTGAGTTTTAGAATAAGTCTGTACAATGATTGCATTGCACGCAAGGAAAAAGCAACCAAAACAACAGTTCTTCAATCAGAGCAAAACTGGGATTATGAATGGGAGTTAAGTTAATTAATTAATTAATCATTTGGCTCCTGTGTGCATTGCCTGTTCTCCCCTAAGACACATTGGTTGTTCAATTAAACCCGCACTGCTGTGCAGTACAGTATCTACTGTACACAGTGGGTAGGCCTTTCAGTACATTCAATTTATATTTGTGTATTTCAACCTATTAATCAACCAATCTACCAGCCAAACCATTACTCGCATGGTAAATGCTTCAGGTTGCACGAGGATGTAATTAACGAGTACAGTATGGCAAGCAGACTGATTTCTATACAGATTATGCATAACTGCAATGCATGGTTTGTTGAATTCTAAAAGTAATTCCATCTCTCAAGTAATTTCAACTTATCTTAACTTGTCAATGAGGTGGCTGACATGGCTCATAAGTGAACAAGCTGAGCAAGAGTGCTGCTCTCTAAAAGCACGATTGTCAGTTCAGGCATGGGGTTTAGGCGAGAGCCATGGAACAGAGGTTTGGTTGACAGCGTAACGTGTGAGGAGTGTGAGCTGGCATCTGACAACACCTTGTCAGACACACAATCAGAGCCACCCTGAGCTAGCGCAACTACAACTCACAGGACAATCTCAGCAAAAAAAACACCTTTTCCACCCAGGAAGAGTACAACCTCCGGCTTAAAGCCAACATGATCTCAGAAAATGTTGTGAAATAAGCATTAACTCTGAAAGGCAGACTTATGTGCTGTGGACACAAATTGTGTGAAAATGACATTCCTCCACCACAAATTGGATTCTGTGACAACAGTACAAATTGGACACAGCATTTTCAGCTAAAGGTTGGATAACGGTTTAGGCAAGTAAAACAACACTGATTAGTTTTGTCCAATTGACTATCACCCGTTTTTCAGTTCTAGTCACATTTCCAAAACTCACACAGTTAGCAGTTAGCAGTCTGTGTGGGCTATGCAAGTAACACATTTCTTGTTCCTTTGACACAAATTGCATACAGTTAACATTTTAAAAATGCTTGAACTTCTATTACACACAACTAAACCAAGAACAGAACAAGGAATGGACTTTTATTGCCAAATTTACAAATGCTTTCACACTATGTCAGAACAGATAACCTAATTGTTTTAAACTAATGTATAGGCTAAAGTTGAAGTGAACAGCAGTAGATTGTAGATTGAAACACAAATATATGTCCAGTGTTTTTTTAAAGTTTTTTTTTTATCGCTATTGAGAAACAGCTGATTGAAGTTATGCAAATAGATCAATCACAGCTGATTCCCGTCTAGGAAACACACTCAGGTGTTGAGGTTCTTTCAATCTCATGACCATATAGTATAGACTGAGATGGGTCATGCACTTTTGGTATTGAATGTTTGCAAAAAAAGAAACAAAATGTATGAATTTACTAAACCCAACAGAATAACAATGTAGAGGCTTCAGAAGAAACTGCAGTGCAAAAGACAATTCATGATCAATACAATATATTGTCTATTGTATAAGGGCAGAACTGACACATGTACAGTAATGCAGTTTCTGTGATTGTTTTGTATGACATTGTGCTATGATTGACTCCGTTTTGCCAATTGTGTGTTGTAGGTGTGTTGGTGTGTTAAGAGTTTAGGAAAAGTGTTAAACGTATTGAAAAACTGGTTATAGCGATCGGAAAAAACTAAGGTAAGGGTTAGGGTAATGGTTAAGTTTAGGTAACTAAAACAACATTGATTAAGGTTATGGTTAGGCAACTAAAACAACTTGGTTAAGGTTTGGGAAAGGCTTTGGTCATGGTTAAATAAGAAAAACGTTAGCTTAAATAAAAATTTGACTCGCTGTGCCGGTCGCCGGCATTGAAGCCAAACGCATACGCCCATCCACCACCCTGACCACAGCAGCCTTACTTTCCACTGTGCTACTTCAATGTGAGACTACTTCCTATTTATAATCATGCCTCTTTCACGTAACCATTTTGTGCTGGGAACATGGAATTTTAACACTTAAAACATGCCACTAACACGTCATTTGGTGTTCACATTCACAAGTTGCATTCATTTCACGTATTTGTGTAAGAACAGGTTGCTTGAAGCGGTGCTCTGTGTTGGATAAAGGGAGTTAAGAGACAGTCCTTCAATAGTGCAAACACTGCTGTTGTCTTGCCAACATGCCCCAGTTGGCAACAGTTGGCAGGGCTGAGACTGATGGAGTGCCTGTATTAGAGCCATTCTCTGAGTGTAGGAAGGTTCCTGTCCATCCAGCGCTGGTTCAGCCTGATGGTCTCCAATGCCTCCTGGACACTCCTCATCTGAGAGCCCCGCTCCTTCAGACTGGTGAAGAAACCCTGCACCTGTGCGCGCACACACACACACACACACACACACACACACACAAATTGAGATGTTGGCCAGATTACACCCGACATACAGTACTCTACAGCCTATTATCAGAATCAACACCAATACGATACAATACAAATGCAGTCAGTACAGCACAGACCTCCGCCAAGCCATCCAACTTGCAGTTTCCCCGTATAAAATATTGTCAGTACTTTGGAAGTATACAGCCGTATGAGAGTAAAATACAGGAAATCACGGTGGTATATAATCTCTTGCAATTTATGCAAGAGGCTGATTCTTCCGTGTCTTCAGCCATTTAGAGACTTGAGAAAGTCGCTTCTTAACCCGCAAAGTATTGTGTCTCGCCCTTCTCTGACAGGTTTAGGTATATTACCGAGGAACCTTTATTCTGAAGAGCTACGTGACCTGTGCGTGCAGCAGCGTAGAGGCGATGTCATCAGCATTAGCTTTAGCTCCCAGCTCCCTAAAGCTGTGTTTTGGGAAAACCAAGGGCTTTATTGGAACTTTGATGGAATCTTCGTCATGATACTAAAGCCAAGGATAGTTTGTAAAAGTTTGAACCACCACGGAGCAGGTTAGGCTGCTCACCTAGATACAGTTTTGTAAACAGCCGGCACTTCCCGCTCCCCGCCCCCGACACATATTCCTCCGCGGAGCAGAGAAAACAAGCACCATGGGAACACATATGTCCAAGCCATGTCAAGCACGTAAAAATGTTCGGATTAAGATACATTTCACAGGAGAGCATACTGAGACCTGTAAGAATACACCCTGAGCTTCCCGTCTCGGAAAAGCACATTTATCATAGTTTTTACAAAGCATTTACGATTGCTCAATAGTCTTCCATTGTAGCCCAGCGAGAGCCTGCAGGAAAACTATAGAAAGAGCAATACTGAACCAATCAGTAAAAATATAGTTTCTATGCGTTAGTTGCATGGTAGAAAGCCCGCAAATAGGGTCTAAGATCCAAAATAGCAAACTTATCCTTTAAAGCACCATGTGGCAGGCTGAGAAACGTATAGGTATTATATCTCTGTATCCTGTGTCTGTACATGCACAGGGGCCGACAGACCCTACTGACCATCAGAGTGACTTATACTAGCTGATGGTCACAGCTAAAAAATAAAAAACCCACATCAAACACATACTTGATCAAGGCGTGCCTGTGTGGAGAATTGGGAGGTGGTGGACTTGACGATACTCTGGATGGCAAAGGAGCCCACAGGAAACCTACAGTCAGAATCACAAATATACTGATTAACTACTGTTGCCCCATCTTTGTATTCTTGCATCTTTATATGAAATAACACGTATATCAATTCTCCTGTCTGTGATGTCTGTGAAGCTGACAGAGGTCACTTACTTCTCTATGAGGCGGTCCCAGTTCTCTTGTACAAAATCCCAGGCAAACAAATAGCCGGCAAAGCCGCCACTCACAGTTCCGATGACCAATGGCAACTCCTGGGTCTGGAAAATCTCCCCATTCAGACATGCCTTCAGAATCCTAGACAGACAGATATGGGTGCTATGTTCAAATAGTGTTCAGTACCCTAACAGTACACTCACTGCACTATGCTGTATGCTTATTGTAACTTGTTTAGAAAAGTGCTATATAAATTATTATTGGTACACCCTTAATCACTGTTACAGTTACGATGGGCTTCACAACACCCACATTATGAGAACAACAAATTCAAATGACACCTTCCAACCTTAAACCTTCAACTGAGGACAAGGAAAGACTCTTGCTCTCCTTGTAATGTTGGTGACTTAGTAATTGAAGATTATTCAACTGTTCCACTCACTGAATGTCACTCTAGATCAGAATGTCAGTTAGATGCATAAAATGAAAAGTGTATTGTACTTCATACAGGACAACGGGCTGTATCAAAAACTATGACAGAATAAGCAAGATGAATACAACAGTGTCAACTGAATGTTAACCAAGCTAATCTATCAAATGATATATGTAGAACATAGTGTAGAACACTAAAGGTCATACTACAGTATATGAAATATTATGCCCACGTGTCAAACATTGTCCAAGGAGGTAAGGAGGATTTTGTGTCAATTACTTTTACGTAAACACAAGGCTAGATTAACCTGTTCAGAACCTGTTCATCCGCAATTTCTTCTTCAATTCCCGGATTAATAAAAATAAAATAAACAGAAATAACAAGTGCACAGTAACAAGCTACAGATCGGTAGGTATTATAATTATGTTCTATCATGGAGCGTTCAGACAGGCCCTGAGCCTTGAAATAAAGAGAAATGAAATAATGCCAATGACACTTCAGAGCACATGGGGAAAACACTGGTTAGCCAGACTGGCTACATTCTTAAGTATCTATATCAGAAACAGTGAGAAAGGACGAGCTGAATTTTGCCTCTTAGCGCAGATCCACAGTGTTATGAACTGAACACGAGGAAGCCTGCTTCATGCACTAGCAGTACATGCGAGTAGAGGGGAGAGGAGCAAACATGTATTAACCTGGGCGTAGAGTACATATATACACTTTGTCTTTTTTTAAAGCTACTCCTTCGTGCTCCAATCACCATGTGCCATGAGTCTTTTTCTTCTTGCAGGCTGGAGCACACAGCCCCCAAACTCCTAATGGTGCTATATGCCTTGCACAGCAAGCGAGCAGCGCACTGGACTGGTTCTTTACAGTACAATCATTTGGCTACAAACACTTTGATTATGCTGCACGAGTTGTTTAGAGAATAGTTATGGTCATTTTAGGCCCCTTTTGGAACTCTAAACAACCAGATCTTGTTCACCTCAACTGTTTGTGAGAAAACTGAGTTTGGAGTTTAGTGGTCATACAAACCTTTGTGGAGTTTTGACTGACATGGGGTGAGTAGCTAATGGCAGAATGTTCATTTAGGGGAGAACCATTTCTTGAATTGTTCTGGTCCACAAAACCAGCCTTTCCACATAGCATATGCGCCATACAGTACAATTCCCATACAGTAAGAAATTATGGGGGTAAGATAATTATTTTCATTGATTCATGCGAGTAGATGAGCTGGAGGGGAACGGAGTGAATGAGAGTGGAAGGAATGTCTGAACGGAGCGATGAACGAAATTGAAAGTCCCTCAACTCTTCTCAAATGCTCTTTTATGGATCCTCCAGACAGCCATTCCGCATTATTCGGTTTATGTTTCATTTTGTTATCAACATTTAATCTTTATTTGCCAACTCTCTGTACCCCTTGCACACCTGACCGTCCTGGAAGGGGGATCCCTCTGTGAGGCCCTTCTTCCATTTTTATTTTCCTAATGAGGTTTTCATGGGAGATTCTCCTTGTTCTCACTGAGGGTCTACGGTTGGGGTGCGTTGTTTTCATTTGGTTAAAAATGTGTTATGTGTGAAACCCTGTGATTAAAAGGTACACAAATAAACTTGCCTTGATCAGGCTATGTTACTTATGAAATCATCCACATGAGGAAGGAAGTTGCTTCTGGGTCCAGGGCAGGGTAGCAATCACACATATATTTGGACACTCACCATACTATATGCCGTGTGTCCTGAGAGGATGCTAGGGCCTGTAGTATGTTTCGCTTCTCTGCATCGTAGGTGACTTGTCCATATATTTGCAGCAGAGCTGACCAACCCTCATCTGACTGAGCGGCCACAGTGAACACCACATGCTGCAGATCACCTGGGATCCTGCAGTAACACATTCACACCATCATTTTGATTACAACTGAACTAGAGTTTTCTTCATATAACTCAAGTCATATAATCATGTCACATTCCCCCATCTGTTAAGATCACTTCCAATCTTTGAAATAGTAAATCAGGATGGCTAAATTTCTGCCATATCTTAAACATTTCACAGCAAAATATTTAATCTAAAATTGTGCGGAATGTTTTTATGCATGTTACGTACTGCAGGGTCCCATTGGCATACTGCTTGTACAGGGCTTTGGCCTGCTGAGTGCATTTGGGACAATTCAGACTACAGGCTGCCTGCAGCAGGGCTGAGCGCAGCTCCTGTTTAGATACACTCTTCTCCTCTCCCCATGTCTGGTTGTCCATCAGAGCACCAAAACGATCCAGGATGTATGCCTATGATATATTTAAAAAAAGAATGATTCAGTATAGTACACAGTTGAGCACTTCAACTTACACAAACAAGTTACCTGACAGCTCTGAGTTTTTACACTGACTACAGTTGTCAGCGTATAGCCTAGTTGTCCTAATATAGTAATCTGAATTGTTCTGAAACAATTAAGATTAAAAACGGACAAGTCTCAACATCTAAAATAAAACCCCACCAGATACTTTCAGTGGATGAAATTATGCATTATGATTCATCTTACAAGTGATGATGATTCAAATACTGATAAAAACTAGCAATTTTGAGTGAGTTAGTTGAAGATAGGGAAAAGTATTAGTGTAGGCTACATTTTGTTTTTTTAATTAAGTAGTTTAAGTAGTTTATCAAATGTACTGGATTAAAAATCTATATCATTGAATAAGTACATTTAGTAAGGTATGAGAGTGAGGGGTGAGGACTGAGGTGTCAAGTGGGGAGATAAATAATATGGATGTGTTTGTTCGCTGCTGTGCACAGAATTGTATTTTCTTTACATAAGACATACGGCTTTGTGTATCTTGTTTCATGAAATTTTAATTAAACACAATAACCCAAAAAATATTAATTATTAAGGACATTGCAGTACGTGTGTTTGTGTACCTTCATACGGGCCACCAGACTACTTTCCTGTCTTTTGTCGAGCAGCCAGTAGATGGTATTGAGCTGTAACAGGGCCTCTGTCAGAGGAGCTGTCTCAGTTTCATTGGTTATGTAGTTCAACAGGCTGAGGACCTGACGGAAGGAGACACGGCCCAGTCTGGGGGAACACAGAAGGAGAGGGACAGGGATGGAGAGAGAAGAAAGACAGAAAGAAAGCACTTCAAATTCAAACAGAGGTTTTGGAAAATACTTGATCTTTCGGTTTCTCTTATCAATGAACCAGACTGAAAATGCATCAGTTTAAGTGTTTCTGTGTACCTGGACAGAGCAAAGATGTTGTGTATGAGCGAGGCACGGTCCTCTTGTGTCAGAACAGTGATGTTGCTGGTCAAGGCGTCTTTGAGAGCAGCCCAGCCCTCATCGCCGTAGTGGACGATGTAGAAGCCTGTGTTTTTGTAG
>OMOT01016897.1:1320-13911 GCA_900312575.1 Acanthochaenus luetkenii | reverse complement strand
ATCTGATGTCAGCTGGGAAACAGGAGGGGAGGGGAGTCTCCCACTCGTTCACATCAACATGGGGTCATCGCTCAGTCAGAGGGAGAAGTGAAGGATCGGGGTCTGGATTCAGATTCTCTTGAACGTCTTGTATGTGATGCATATTATTTGAGTGTGTATTAGCGCGGCTGGGTAGTAACGGAATACTTGTAGCCATGTTAAACTGTATTCTGTTACGTTACCACGTGTTGCCTCACAGCAAGAACGTTGTGGGTTCAAATCTCCTTTCTGTGTGGAGTTTGCATGTTCTCCCCGTGTTCGCGTGGGTTTCCTCCATGTGCTACGGTCCAAAGACATGCAGATCAGGTGAACTGAAAACTCTAAATTGCCCATAGATGTGTTTTGTGTGCAGTATGGTCTATGATGTGTATGATGCAGTATGATGTACATACAAACCTAAAATAAAATAAATACTTCTTTTTTTTAAATCTGTACTATCATACCTCAAAAATGCCAAAGTAATCTGAAAGTAACTGAAAGTACTCCGAATATGTTGGATTACATTGCTGATTACAATTTTAATGAGGTAACTAATAGAATACATTTGAAAAGTAACTTACCAACCCTATGCATGAGTGCACTGCAGCACCCATCGGAACTCTTCTTACACTATTCTGGGTTTGGGCAATAACAAATACTTTTAAAACATGACTTGAGTGAAAGACAAAATGTGGGCCCTAGGTTGCCTTGCCTTGTTAGGAGTTATACAGTCAAGTTTATTTGTATAGCCTTTAATCAGTGTTATAGTCTTAAAGAGCGTAACAAAGCCCACATTGTGAAAACAAGAAATGAAAAATGACCCCCAGCCTTAGAAAAGCATTAGAAGCATTAGGAAAAATAAAGAGGAAGAAACCTTGGCAGGGGCTACTCAGGGAAGGATCCCACTACCAGCAGTAAGGCGTGCAGTGGGTGCTGAAAGTACAAATATTAAAGATTTTAATTATATTTATCACAATTCTAAGATTCTAAGAAAACCTGCAGGATCTACAGGAAATACGTTGCTGCTTGAGTTGTCTGCGGAAACAAAACTTTGCGCACAGCAGGATGGTGACAAATGACTCTATGACCGCTTCATATTAGCAGCTTGTCAAAACAGGGTTGATGAGTTCACGTCTACTTAGACTCGAAACCATATATATTTTCACTAAATCAATGTTATGACTCGTGTTTGCAGGGCTATCTAAAAAAATAAATCGACTTTAGTACACGTATTACAGGAATTTCAACAAACTAGTGCAATGGTTTTCAGGACCAATCAAAAATTATATATTTTTCCATGTGTGATGCCTGTAGAATTGATATGTTATTGTTTATATATTACAGTGAAGTTATAGTACATGCTGAGTGTGAATTTAGAGCTTCTCACAAGGGCTTCGGATATTGAATACGGTACTATAGCCGCAATGCAGCTCAAGGAGAGATCTTGGATTACCGGTACCTAGCTAAGCACAGTTGAGGGAAAAAAAGCAATCTATGATACTGAATATCAACTCAGGACAGACACCAGATTTGCAATAGATCCAATATCACTTAGCCATATTTTAGATGCATATATCTCAAATAAATCATAAGCTAAAACGATACAGCTAAATAAGTCCATGAAGGCTTTATCTCTAACTTTGTCTAAGACTCAAGGTGTGGCACACTCTTACTTTGTGGGGGTATTATACTGTATTAGGCAAGGAGTTGTGTGACTCAGCTGCCCCACCCGTTCCTTTCTGTAAAGCGTACAGCTTACTTAAAGACTTGGAGTAAAAAGGAAGATAAGATCCCTTGAGAAATGGACTGTAACCTTTGGAATAGCTTTGTTTTAGATAGGAGAGAGGGAGTAATCTGTAGAGAGCGTGCTGAACTGATTTTGATGCAGGAAATGCATCACTTTTGGCATCACTTTTTTGCAACTTCTCTGATTTGCGTCACTTTTTACACACATTTTAAGCTCTAATGTTATAATGTTAATTCACCACAGTATTTTGAAGATGATACGCTACTGAATAGTGCACTGTAATGTTGCCAACACCCCTACTACACATTAGCATCTGTCAAAAGTAACAATTGTTTCTCTGGAAAACATTGATTCAACTATTTGAATTCATATTTTAAGCACTAATTTTGGCCACCATGTTATATTGGGGCTTAAATCCCTTAAGTAATGGACATGCAAAACACAAAATGGACTCTGTTTTGATTCCTCTATTTCACACAATGGCACAATAGCACCCAATAAAGTAAACCAAAAAAGCAAAGAAATGAATGCAAAATTGCATCATTTGATGGACAAAGTTGTCCCAAATCAACTGACCTCTGACCTCCCTGTGGATTATTAGTGTTATTATTATGCAGTATCCTTCAGCAGTAAGACAGCAAGCAAAACAGGTGGTTGCCTATCCTGTAACAGGGAGATTACCTCAAGTGATCATTGTCAAATTCTTCATCCATGATGTTATGTTCTGAGTTTCCTTGTTCGAACAGTAAAGAATGGAACGGTGGTTTATTTTCACTGCCAGACAAAGAGAGGCATGAGAATTGAGGAAGGGGAGGCATAAGTAGAGGCACAAAGGGAAGTCCACTGCTCTATTTCTATCACTTAAGCCTATCACTTGTAAGTTACCACTATTTGTTTGCACCATAGCAACCATGAGAAGGGATTGGGCAATGGGCACGTGTCACTATTCATGCATCAGTCTTGTCTATTGTTTGAGTTCTGGATCGTCTGGATTCCTACACCTGAGCGCAGACAAATACAATGTCCTTGCCATCAATTTCATAGTTCAGTGGGAGCGAGAGTTGGCTGACGTTCCCATGTCACTTCATTTTTGGTGCACATTTTGAGAACTCCGTTTATTCATTGGCATGGCACATCAGTGCATCTATTGTTCCAGTACCTGCAGATTGGTCAGGACAGTGGTTGAGGTGTATGTGTGTCTGAATATGAAACACACCCTCTACATCTGCAGACCTGTGTGGAGCAATATGGCCCGTAGAGCCTTCTTTGAATTTACCACACCTCTCCACAGGCGTTATCATACCCCGCTGAACAATTGAAGTGTGTACGTATGTGCAGTAATCCACAGCATGTAATGTTTTTGAGAAACGTCCTCAGTAAAAAGTGCTGAGAGGTGAAATTCTGTATGTGTCTCACACAAATGCGTGTGTGTGTGTGTGTGTGTGGTATATGTGTGCATGTGTGTGTGTGACATGGTTTGACATGTTGGCGTTTGTGTCTCTGCTCATACTGTATGGGACCAACGTCTGCAGAGAAAGTTAAACATTCACCTGCATTCCACTGTTTGCATTTCACTGAACATTGCATTTTCAGCTGTGCATATAGACTGTTTATTCTTCACATACTAATGTCCATTTATCCCTTGTGCCTTGAGTAAACAAAAGTGTGCCGTGTCAATAGACGTATGTTAGCTCAATGGGACAAGTTATTAAAGATATATCAGAATAAAGCTTTCCGCAATTGGACTATTGTGCGTCTTCCTCGTAATTGTGCCTCGTGCCTCGTGCCTCATGGGCTTCTTGGCAAAATAAATCATGTACTCATGTACAGTGAAAAAGGGTGTGTGTGCTAAACCTCTAAGGAAGGGTTTTACATACAGTAGCACGTTTATAAATGGCTGCTGAAATGTTTCATGACCTTTTCGTGAATAAACAATCAGGATTCATGCAACTGTAATACAGGTTTACGTGATTTCATGTAACATTATTAAAGAGCACATTTGAAAACAAAAGTCCCTCGGGCAAATGTAATTGTTGGTATAAGTTGAATGCGAACAGATTTCAACAATGGCTTTTTCTCCACTCCTGTGTAGTTGTGCCATTTCATTTGATGGTTAAAGTATTTCTAAACCAGTTGTAGAAAAACAACAAGACATTTGAAGGATAGTTAATTTCCTCTGCATTTGCTTGGACGTGTGGCTGAGCTATTACACTCGCTGTGACTAATGAGGCAGCCTTCCACTTCACCTCTGTGTCACAAGCACAGTTGAGAAATGTCGTTGTTTGACCTGTAAAACGAATCACCAGACTTTCTAATTCTGAATCCACTATGTAATCATGCTACAGAAGTGCTTCTTAATGAAGACTGTCATGTTGCAGACGTTTACAGTGTTATCCCAGTATACAGTGTAATGCACAATGTCTTTAGATGCACAGTCCTGTGTCAAACTTGGTTGTTTAAATCTTCTGTAGGCACAATGCCTTTTAATTTAACTGCGTATATTTTGATACAGATTTATATTTACATATTTATAGCATAATAGGTCCATAAATGAGAAAGGAGACTGGTAGACGATGTTGCAGACAAGGGCTGATAACCTGTATCTCTCAGTTGCCTTAACAAATGCAGGATGTTGGAATTGTACCTGACTACCAGACAGCCACACCCTTCCTGTAAGATAGACCTCTGGTATGTGGAGATGAGATGCACAGTTGAAGTGCACCCTCTAGTGATATCCAAAAGGGACAGTGCTAAAAGCTGCTTACCTCTGAGATCATGCATACAAAATGGCTGTGCAGTAGTTAGACGTGAAAGGCGATAGTGTGGCAGTGAAAATGTGACTGTGAAAATGTGACAGCCATCAAAAATGAGAGTCAAAACTGCTTGTGCTACTAAACATATTTTTTTACCTTGGAAAGAGAATTGCCCACCATGTCATGTACTTTATATCTTTCAGATTGCCACAGTGAAGAAGAAATGAGTTGGGGGAAAGAAAGAGATGTGACAGCACAGCATGAGATTCAAACCAATCTCATCAACCAGATTGTCTTAACACCATCTGTCTAATGAACAATACATTAATAATACAATCACCCTAAAAGAATGTCCTGTTTTTCATTTTGTAACAGGCGCCAAGTCGTTATAAACCGTGACACTCGCGTGTAAACTGACACTGAAGTGACACGATAGGTGTGATTAGGCTCTCACACACATATAGGCAGGCACACCTTTTCTTTCTCTACCCCTCCCAGAGACGCAACCCTGTACTTATACAGTACACACAAATGCACGTCTGCACACACTGTACACTTCATAACAGTAAACAGCTGCAGTATATATCTATGTGAATGATTGAAGAGACCTGGGCTTCTGGAGTGAGGTGAAAAGAAAGAGACACAAATAGTTATTAGTATATAGTTCATAATAGTTAGTGATTATTATTAGTAATAGTAGTAGTAGTAGTATTGGTATTATTATTACAAATGCCCAACAGGATCTGACTGGATGTAGTCATACTCCGAAAAGCAGCCATGTTTTATCAGATTTCAGCATGAAGTAGACAAGGTTAGCAATGGTCCATCAGCACAAAACTGCATGGGTGCAACTATGAACCTTGAAGTACTATGTATAATGTGGAATCGGCCATTGGTGGGCGCTAAAGCTACAACTCTAATTGTTGACAATTAAAATGTGTCTTAAAAGATGTCTTGCTATGTATTGATGCCAAAAGATAAATCTGGTCTTGACAAACAACTTTACTAATAGAAGTATTCATGCCAAATCTATTGGTTTTCTGCCATTTTGAATTTGGTCCAAAACATGTTTTTTGGTACTCCTCCTACAACGTTGATCCCAGCTTCACCACATTTGGCTCCCGGGATGTCTAGACTGGCCCAAATATAAGTTATCACATGGTTTTTTGATACTCCATACCATTTGGCCACAATTGGTTGCCAAAGTTCACAAAAATGTTGTGGGTGTGGCCTATTTTACAAAAAGTGAGAGAGTGAGAGAGAGACAGGAAAGACTCGTACAGTTAGGGGGATGACATGTGACAAAGATCCCGAGCTGGATTTAAACCCAGGACGTTGTGTTCATGTGACAATTTGATGGCATTTCGCCAATAGGTGGTGCTATTTAAATCGTATAACTTTACGTTGCGATAGCTCATTGGCAATTAGTCCAATTCAGTTGAAACTTTGCACACATCACCTTTGCACAAAAGCCCAACAAGATCTGACAGGATGGTGCAGAATTCAATGGGATTTGTTCAATCGGTGTTTGCTTGGAGCCTGTTAATTAATACCTGCTGCTATATTTATTAAAGTTATTATTATTACAGCACACTGTGCCAAGTCTAAAGATTTTTGGCAACTCTGTTGAGATTTCCTAATGTAATGCAGAAGACTTTAAGTTGTTCTTAGTCTATCAGTTATGGATACATAAGCTTGTCTTCTTGCAGGGTAGGCCTATTTACCATATGCACTGTAAATTGATTTAATCTACTGTAAGTGCAGACAGATATTGAAACTCGTTCAGGCAGGGGCAGGGAATGTTACAGCCCTATGCAGTATGATCCAAGGTACCCACAAAACTCAATTTTTGGAGTTGGAGTGAACTGTAATTCATTTGACACTGGGATTTATTGTTTATTTCATGCATCTAATTATCTTCATTATAACAACATCATGGACATCACCGGACCAATGCATTATAGGACATTCACTAAACCTTCCTCTACAGTTGCAACCATATCATGATGCCATGCTGCTCAAATAGTTAAATATCACATGTTAAATGTGTCTATGTATAGTATTATGTATAGTCTTTTGCCTGCACTGTCTTTTTGTACTGTATGTGAGGTCTTGTTGTCCTTGTACCGTGCTGTGTCAGAATAGTGTCAAACTGTCAATATGTTTCTGTCCCAGTGTCACCAAGACAAATTCCTGTATATTTATTGTACATGGCACCTGTAGTGACTCGGATTCTAATTCTAGGAGATTCTGTGATTCATCACAATTCAGTGCACCTCCTTGCCTAACTAAGAGGTCAGCTCAGTTATATGTATGTATTATGATGCAGCAAACATGGTTACTTTCATGAAAAGTGTTAAGTCAGATTACTGAAATGAAAAAATTGCCAGGTCTAAACATGAGTACTGTACATAAACGTATGTACACCACACTAAATCTGTAATGCCTAATTTCCATTAAAAAAAAGTTTTAAATAGTTGTTGCATTTGTTAAAGGATGTTTTGAGAGCATGCAACCTTACCTAACAATTATCTTTTCATACATGCAGGACTAGTAGTAGCACCAAAGGGTGGCGGTGTGGCATGGAAGGGGGGTGAAGTTGGGAGAAGGTGAGAATTAGACTACTCAACAACATTTTTGTCAATGTTTAGAGAGTACAACAATTCTTGGAGTGGGCAGAGGAGCATGCTTGGAGGGATTAAGGTAAAACAAGCAAGGTATTTCGCAAGCAAATCTTGCTTATCAGGTTGTTACATTATTGGAGGGCAGTTAGGGAGGAATGTGGACATGAAAAGCTTTGGAGAAAGAATGTTTCTTTAATTATATTAAATTCAATTCCGTTCAAATCAGTTAATTGAATTCAGTCTGAATTCAGTTTCAATTCAGTTTCAATTCAGTTTCAATTCAGTTTCAATTCAATTAAGTTCAAATCAGTTAAATTCAGTTTCAATTCAGTTTCAATTCAGTTCAGTTTCAATTCAGTTTCAATTCAGTTCAGTTTCAATTCAGTTCAGTTTCAATTCAGTTTCAATTCAGTTTCAATTCAATTAAAAACAATTCAATTCACCTTTATTGTTCTTGCAGCCAAGCATATAAGAACAAACGTAAGAAACATTTATAATTTCTTCTTTATCTTCATCCATCCATAGAACAGCATTTAAATAAACAGCACAAGCAATGGACTCCTGACTATCCTATGAAAATATGAATGCTAATACTAATTTAATGGCATGAGTAATAAAATAGTTTCACACCCTGTTAGATATGCCTTCTACCAGAGGGAAGAAACTTAGATTCCAAAGGGGAAGAACAGGACAATCCAGTATGGCTAACATTACAGTGAGTATAGTGGATTCAACATCTCAAGTATGAAGATGATTGTTATTAGTTGAGACAAACACACTGCTGTGAGAGTCAATGGGGGTGGAATGTGTGTCGTGTACCGCTTATGATGTTTCACACATTACATTATGTCTAGAGTCGACCTTATCGAACGATCAGTCGTTCTTGTCTGAGACCTCACCCTGCTTATCAGTGTAATGGATGACTGAGGACATTGTGAAATGATTATAGAGGAAGGCTGTCAGGCAGCTTGGGTCTGTTGCTCAAAGAGATAACCGCTGAATAAATATTTTTCCACTGGTGTGGAGATGTGCATCTGTTAGGAGGCAGCTGATGGTTTGATATGTGGGTTTCACTCATTATTTATCTTTGTAAAGGTCATTGATCACAAATCAATAAACCACCTGGTATATTATTCAATAACTTAATGGCAGTTTTTTTTCTCCAATTATTGTAGAAAAAGCACAATCAATTATCACAGATTGTTGTACAATATTTCCTGATGTTACAATTACTTGTATTTAGACTTCTGACTGTTGTCTTGCCTTTCCACCTGTGGAAGAATTCTAGATTAATTATTATTACAACTTGTTCATGATTGTGCTGAGAGAGAGAGAGAATCTTGCACTGTTCAGAAGTGACAAATACTCTATTTTAAGTTAAATCTCAACATTGTATCTTAGTCCTAAAGAATGCAGAGACATCTATGTTGCAATCATAGTATCAGGTGTTTGTTATTTTGTAAAGAACAAAGGATAAATAAATATCCCAAATGACAAATCCTTTTCTGTGTCCCCAGCCTGAAACATCTTTGACCTCTGTTAGTAAATCCAGAAATCCAGAATACACACGAAATTCTCTGTTAAGTAAATGATATGTTTTGACAATATGAACATGAAATTTGCCTACAGTACAAACAACCAATGCGTATGGTTGCTAAGCAGGTATATTTAAGCAGCATTGTCCATGCAGCTTGCATGGAAGGACTTTGAAAAACAACTTGCTATTGTAGTATTGTTACTCCAATCCTCATATAATGGCATTGGAATCGGTTTCTAAAGACCTTCGCCATTTGCGGGCTTGTCTTCCATGCTCTCTTGCGAAGACCATTGACCAGTTTAAATATGACAGCTGTGACAACTATGAGTTGTGAAAAGGGGAACCGAGAGATGTTCTATGAGCGCAAATGTTCCTCATTTGATGGTGTGATAGCCATGATGAGTCCAGAGGACAGTTGGGTGGCTAAATGGCAGAGAATAGGCAACGTCAAGTCAGGCGTATATGCAGTGACAGTGACAGGACGACTACCTCCAGGCGTGGTGAGAGCTGAAATGCAGAGGAGTGATCTACAAATCCAGAGATAAAGCAGTCAAGACACTTTACATCATCTGAGTAGTTGCATCAGAGCCAATGGCAGATGGAACAACGTTGGGGCTGATTTTGTTGGCAAAAATCAAGTAGAAGTCTGCTTACCTTTCCATGTGTCCATGGTGTCTTATAGAACTGCCCTCCAAACTTTCAGTTTTCATAGACTTGAAAGAACATTTTATTGTGATTATAAATAATAGGATGGGTGCATGTTGGGTAGAGGAAGAGATGTTTGTCCCCAAGTTTCTTTCATTAATTTATGGAAAATAAAAGTGTTTTTATAAGAAGAAGAAGAAGAAAACTTCAGCGTAGAAGAGGCTATCATATAACTGTACTTTTATAAAGATTACTGAACACGGTCTTAACATCATGGCTACACATTTCTGTGACAAAATGTGGACATAATAACCATACCAATAACCTTAGCTATCTTTAGAAAT
Source organism: Acanthochaenus luetkenii (assembly GCA_900312575.1). Classification (NCBI taxonomy): domain Eukaryota; kingdom Metazoa; phylum Chordata; class Actinopteri; order Beryciformes; family Stephanoberycidae; genus Acanthochaenus; species Acanthochaenus luetkenii. Next base: position 4,243 of record OMOT01016897.1, on the reverse strand, counting down.
ACCTTACCTTACCTTAACCTTTGCCCTTAAGTTTCGCAGACAAAATGATCACTGGTAGGTGCCATTTCTGCCACTGGTATGAGCAATTAGACTGAGTGAATGTTTAGCAAAATAGCTGCACTTATTACACATTAATGTGTGCACACTATTTGTGTACGTCAACCTACTTACTTTTGCATCTCTAAGCATGCCACCAAGCTGCAGAACAAGAATGCCTGCAGTTACACATTGTTAGATGTTAAGGAAACCAAGCAAGAAATGAACACAGGAGTATTCTAGGAATGTCCTTTCTTTCAGAAAGTGTAAAATGTGGAATCACGGGTTCGACCTGAAAAGAGGCGGATGAACCCCTACCCACCACCTACCACACCTAAATGCTGATGGAGAGGTTGTAGGGAGTAGATTGTGAACCGCATTTTTCCACATGACTACCCCCCTCTAGCCCTTCCCACTTTGTTGTGTGTAGCAGCTATATAATCAAGGTGACATGGGTGATACTCTCTACTGCAGATCAACTCTCCAGGTCACTCTCACAGCCTCCTACCTGAGCCAGATCCAGCAGATCCTCCACCATGTCTTTCAGCAGCAGATCCTACGGCCAAAGGACCCTGAGTGTCTACGGGGGAGCAGGAGGTCGTGGTACCCGCATCTCTTCATCCCAAAAAAGCTACGCTCCATTGTCCGGAGGCTTCAACCTGTCTGACGGCCTAGACCTCCACGTAGGGGCCAACGAGAAGGCCACCTTGCAGAACCTCAATGACCGTCTGGCCTCCTACCTGGAGAAGGTGCGCACCCTGCAGAAGGAGAATGACCGTCTGGATAAGCAGATTAGGGAGTGGTACCTGAAGAGAACCGTCATCAGCAATGACTACTCCGGCTACTTTGCCACCATCGACGACCTGAAGGAAAAGGTAAGAGGAAAGAGGCAGATATGTGTGCGTTTGTATTGATTTGTAAGCCGCTGACCTGTTCAACAGCGGCCCTGTTGATGGTAATGGGCACGTTCTCACCCCTTTTCCTGAAATCCAGGATCAGCTCCTTTGTTTTCTCCATGTTGAGCTCAAGGTTGTTCCCTTGGCACCAACTTGAGAGCGCCGTCACCTCGTCTGCATAGGCCGCGGTGTCGTCGTTGGTAATCGGGCCCAACACCGTTATGTCATCTGCAAACTGAATGACATTACATTAGGACATTTAGCAGACGCTTTTATCCAAAGTGACTTACATACCATCATATATACATATATCATCATATACATACTACATATTCAGTACACCATCAGTTACTACATCATATATTAACTACATCATATACTATGTCATACATACATCATTACTAACTACATCATATACCATACTACAAACAGCAGTGGAGCTGTGCTTGGCTGTGCAGTCGCTGGTGTAGATGGAGTATAGGAGTGGGCTGAGCACGCATCCTTGCCCATGTTGAGGGTCAGGTAAGATGAAGTGCAAGTACCCACTCTTAAAGCCTGGGGCGTACTTGTGAAAAAGTTCAGGACCCAGCTGCAGAGGGTGGAATTCACACCCAAGGCAGCCAGCTTGGGGATGGAGGGCACTATGGTATTGAATGCTGAGCTATAGTCAATATATTGGGTGTCTCAATGCATTCCATCATCTGCCTATGCTGGTAGTACATTCTGTTTGTTGTGTGTGGGTGTGTGTGGGGTGGTGGGGGGCATGTGTGTGTCGATGGATAGGTATGTGGCTGGGTGGGTGGATTAGGGGTATGAGAGTTGACATTTGTAATTGAGAAGCATTTACTCAATCATGAAGAATGGCAGCTAAGTGCACAAAACAAGGGGGAAGCAACAATGTGGTTTGACCAGTTTTCTCAATGCGACGGTAGGAGAGAAGTGGTTGCCGATTGTTTTGGGCCTCGCAGCCTGGCAAGGCACAGTTCTCCTCAAGGCTGCCATTGGCACATATCTTTCATATCACATCTTTCATTACTGTCATACCAGGTACATTCCATCCATGCATCACATCCAGCCAACCATGTGCTCCTTACAGGACACGGTGTAGGTGTATATGTAACGTGAGCTCATTGTCCTTTTTTTCCCACTCTCCTCAGATTCGTTTTGCCTCCAGGATCAATGCCAAGACAATTCTGGACATTGACAATGCCAAACTGGCCGCTGATGATTTCAAAATGAAGTGAGTGATGCTGGTGTCTGTGTCTGTCTGTGTCTGTCTGTGTCTGTCTGTGTCTCTGTCTGTATGTGCGTGCGAGCAACATTTCGCATGGCATGAGCTTGGAGGCACGCTTGCCTATCAGAGCCTGCTTGTAAATTAATACCTCTTTAACCTGTCTGCCACATAAGTGAAACTTTGCGTCTGCAGCAAAGTGTGAATTCATGTGTAGCTGGCAACTTCTAATCTTAACTACCCTCTGCCTTTCTTCCCTCCTGTGTAACCCCCCAGGTATGAGAACGAGCAGGCCATGAGGATGGCTGTGGAGGCTGACATCTCTGGACTGAAGAGGGTCCTGGACGAGATGAACCTGTCCAGGATGGACCTGGAGAATCAGTACGAGGGCCTGAAGGAAGAGCTCATCATGCTCAAGAAGAACCACGAAGAGGTGGAGTATAAAGATGGGGGAGAACTATTTGTGGTCCAAATTTGAGTGATAGTGGTGTACAAGCACCGGCCCAAACTGATGAGTTCACGTCATCGCTGACATCCTTTATCCCCCCTAAACCACAGCCACCCCAGTGGTAAGAGAGCTGGGAACCTGAACGTATACACGTGCAGTAGAATAGTGAAGCTACTATGTTGGTGATTAATTGCTAAGTGGTCAACATCATCCGTCTTTTCAGCAGCAGGAAGCTAAACAGAGCAGCTATTCACTGCATGGAAAACATGTCTAAACCTTTCTGCCCTTTTCTCCTTGTTCTTATCTTCTACC